>PVIR01018756.1:0-17403 GCA_004026965.1 Petromus typicus | reverse complement strand
TTCCCCTCCATTGTAAAGGTGAGTGGTTGCTCTCACAAGTAAAGAGAACAACAAAGAATTAGAGGCCACTAATTCAGAAACTGTTTTCTGGTCCATATGCTTGTAATTTGGGAGCTGCTGTTTTAAAATACCTGGTGATTCTGGCTTTCTCACCCTGTGCTATTACATTTACTTTTTTCTATCTCATAGTCTTGACTGCTTAAGTGTTTTAATGTCAAGATTAGGAATTTTAAGTAGGGTGACTTCTTATTAACTGCCAAGTAAGTTTCCCAAATTCCAGCTCCATCAAATCTACCTCCATTCTACATGGCCAAAGATACTGATTTGAGTGGACGGTGGTCAGTAACAGAAATATATGCATATTCCACTTAGATATTATGCACTTGTGATAAAGATTACCGACCACCGCAGGGACAAAGAAAATGCAAATTTCTGAGCCTTTTACAAGCTTTTCATTAAAAACATTTTTTTTCCTGAAGCAATTTTGAGATTTAAAATTGTTTTAAAAACAAAACAAGATTCGAAAGCAAGCAATAGATATCCACATAGCTCTACATATAGTGGAAAGTAACTAAAAGCAGAATGAAGTTTGACCTGCATTTTCTATTTGTCTCCTTCATTTCCTTAAAGCTTTGTGTCAAATTCTTCCTCAGCTATGCCTATAGATATGTTAATTGTTTTAGCAATTCCTATTCAACGCTGGCAGCCCAGGAGTGAGGAGCCCTAAATTTACATAACTGCTCTCATCTGCCTTCAAAAGTGAAAATTTTGTAATAACGCATTTACAGTGATATTTGGCTACCTCTAAGATCAGCTCTTGCTGCTCACTGATTTGTCCTGCAAAGCTTTTCCCTACTGACCTTAAGAACCTGCCCTCAGGGAGCTGAGTTTCCCTGTCCCAATGCAGCTTTTCACAATCCACTCAGTGACACAATCCTGAAGATCTTGTACTATCTCAGGGAATCTTTCTCAGTAGTTTTGAATCCCTTGGTCCTTAGGATGATAGCAAAAGTGAAATATCTGGGAACTCCTCCCTTCTGGATACTACACACAAGTATTCATTCTGAATTATTAACATATTTACTCCTTGGACAGGGCTTAACATGTGACATGGTGCTGTGGTAAAGATAGTGGAATATGAATCTACTATGAGGAAAAGGAAATATGATTCAATAGGAAATACGATTCAATAGGAACACTTTTTCCCTATGAAATTTACAAATATATTTCACTTTAGTTAGATGAGGGTTTGCATGCACTGATAATCTTATTTATCCTATCTACAATCAGATTGAGAAATAGCATGCAAATAATAACACTACAAATTAATTTTTCCATCTTGAAAATTCCAATTTACTACCATCTAAGTCCAACTTGGTGTTTTACAGGTGAATTGTATCATATATTTAATGTTATGTGTGACAATTCTCACTGAATGCATTCAAAAGTAAAAGGTATTTTTAACGATGATTAATCTTTTTCTTAAGAAGATGAAAGTGAAACACTAATCTATCAAGAAGTAAAGAGCTAAAAGAATCAAACAGGGAATTAGTCATACAGATATTGGAAAATAAATCTTTTGTAGAAAACAAAAATTGACCTGAACTAGGTAGCTAAGAAAGTCTTAATGTGCTTTTAAAGAGATAATGCCTCAGGGCTCAATATTAGTAATTGCTCTGAATATTACATTGAGGCAAACACACACTTTGCCTGTCAGATGACTCATGACCATTTTATCAAACCAAGACTTAAAGAAGGAAACTAAAAATAACTTTTTAAAGAAATAAGGTGTGAATATTATTCAGAATTTTAACATGCATAATAAGTAGCTTTTCAACTTAAAATCTACATCAGTGAGGGAATAATTTACTTGTACTAATTTGACCCTAATAAATTCCTCAATGTGAAATTTAGTAATGTGAGATCAACTACAGGTATATAATTAAACTCACTGAATTTATAATGGAAATATTGAGAAAGAATGAATATTCAGTCATCTTGTTAGGATAATTTAAACTAGTGAGTCCATTCCTGTGCTTAGTACAAAATATATGAAGATAGAATGCTCAGTGAAGAAGGAAAAGTTGTTTTGTAAATCTGAGAGTTGTAACTTTTTGTTATATTCATCTGCTCACTTGATTTTGTATTCTTTTATATATTCACTTAGTAGATGAAACATTTGTTCAATAAGTAGATATTTTAAAAGGACTGTGTCTGGGCCAGGAATTTGGCTCAGTGGTTCCAGCCCAGGTTTGATCCCTGGTACCACATACAACAATGCCAAGCATGTTGACTCACACCCACCAGCAATCAGTACCACATACCACAGTGCTGGGCATAGTGGCTCAGGCCTGTAATCCCAGTCTGGGAGGCAGAGGCAGGAGGATTGTTGTGAAATACAGGCTCTCCTGGGCTACATTGTGAGTTCAGGGCCAGCCTGAACCAAAAAGCAACTCCTTTATTAAAATTTAAAAAAAAAAAGAAAGAAAGAAAGAAAGAAAAAAATCCAGTGTGTCTAAGGTCAGTCCTGAGTGGGGATGCTGTGTTTAAGAGGAACAGCTCCTGCCCTTCCTACAGACCTGTGTGCTTACTCTCACTCTCTCAGTGTCACTAAGAGCTGCAGTGTTTCCACATTGTTGGTCTCCCACTGATGTTCTTAGAATCCTACCTTATCTAGGGGGCAGTGATGTGCTGACTACCTGTTTATAATAAGATTGTGCGGAGTTATTTTACTCCTCATTTTACATTTACAAAAGAGATATGATTGTTAATCGCATGTGTCATCTTGGCTCACCTACATAGTCAGTCACCTGGGAGAGCACAGAGCCTCTTTCTGGATGGGAGGAACACTTGAGTCATAAATTCAGTAAAGCAGACCGTCCCCCTTATTATGGGCAGGCTCACCTAGTCAGTGGATTATCTAAACAGAGCAACAAGACATTCTTCCTGCATATTGCTCTTAATAACTACTAGTCTTTTCTGGCCTTTGGATTTAACCTAATATTGGTTTTTCTTGGGTCTCAAGCTTCCTTGCTTTCAGATTAGAAGTTCAACATTGGGTCTCTTGGTTTTCAATACTTTGGATTTGGAATTAAGTTTTGCACTTTTTCTTCTGAGCAGGAGGAGGAGGAGGAGGAAGGCAAGAGGAAGAGAGAGAAGAGAGGAAGAAGAGAGGGGAGAGGGAGGAAGGGGAGAGCAGGAGAGAAGAAAGGAGACACGTGCACACAAGCATGAACATCCTCCATATCCCATTGGTTCAGATTCTCTGGAGAAGCTGAACATATATACATATATATATTTGAATATATTAAATATAGATATATTCAAATATATATACATATTCATATATATTATGAATATCTATTTATATTCAAAATCCAAACTTATTTATGTATATGATAGTTGTAGATATCATTTCGTTAATTTTGATTGAAATTTATAATTCTTAAAGAATAAAAATATTCAAGGAAGATGATGATGTACCTCAAAATACTAGCATTAATTCTCACTTTTTTTTGTTCAACACAGTTTCTTTCTTTAAAGAGGTATAGAGTAGGGGTCCAGGGGTTTAGCTCAGTGGTTTTGGTACCTGTCTTGCAAGTGCAAGAGCCCAGGTTTAATCCTCAATAAACACATACCATAATGCTGGGCATTGGGACTCATGCCTGTAATCCTAGCACTCAGGTGGCAGAGGCAAGAGGATTGCTGACTTGCAGGCTGAGATCAGGACCAGCCTGAACTACAAGACAAGACCCTGTCTCAAAAAATTAATTACTTAATTAATTAATTAATCAATAAAGAGAAATATAAAGTAGAATTTTTAGCCACAGACTTGACTCAGTCATGGAGAGAGAAATGCTTCCAGGGTTCTGGGATAAGGTGGAGAAAGCTATCCTCTTCAGAGTATTTTTCTACCATTCTTGCTGTTTTGATTACTGGCACTTTGTTCTGTTCTATCTTCTTCACTGTATTTTCTGCAAGATTGAAGAGAAACATTTTTTTACTCTTGGTGCAAAATGTTTCTCAGCCATTGGAGTCTGAGGTAGATACACTGATTTTATAACTCTTCTATGAAGACATTTTCATTCTAGAAACAGTTCTTTAAAGATAGTAGTAATAAACGCTTCATATCTATATAGTTAATATATTTATGGAAGACCCCTGAGAAATAAGATTATACAGCTAAGGTGGAGTAAGCTGATGACGATAAAGATACAGACATACACAAGCAAATAGAAGCATTTAAGGGTTTAATTAGACCAACAGTGTTATAAAATACTACCTTTATAAACACTCTAACACCAAAACCACACTGATCCATTACTTGATTCCAGGAAGCTGTGTTAGTCCAGTTTTATGGGTAATACATGACTGTTCAAGAAAGCTACAAGGAGAACATATATAAATATATTAATGTAGACTAGAGTGTTCAGGCTAAAATATGCATTATATATTATTTTTCTTTTTGAGAGAACAAACCTTTCCCCATTATAATATAATATATATTATATATAAATTGTGATATGGTGAGTGTGTCTGTATGTATTCAGAGATGATATATGTAAAGAAATACATGGAAAGATACTTTCTAAAGTATGTAACATGATATAGTAAAAGTACATGGGAAGAAAAATAAAACAATATTCATAGTAGCTATTAAATTGTGATTAATGATATCATGAATTCTATGATTTAAAATATTGTAATTTTCTTAGACATCTCAGAGACTATAGCATATTAATTCTCATTGTCTATATCCAAAATAGGGAGGTCTCAGAGAGAATTTTAAAAATTTTTGATGAGAAAAATCTATTTTTATCAACTATCTTTTTCTGATTATGTTCTAAATAACTTCACTTTAGGAAGTAATCGCCGAGGGTGTTATAAATCCACCATACCTTGCTTTTTTTACATTTGGTTATTAGAAATTATGCCATAAACTGATAAATTACAGAGAATTTACAGCAAGTTTTATTGCCTTGTAATCGTGCTTTTGTGCTGACTGATAGGGAAGAGAAAATGGTCTACTAAAAAATTATTTTCCTAATCCTGCTAAAGAATTTACCAGGAATCATTTTTAGTTTTTTTAGCCAACATGTATTGTGCTCATATCATGCTCTAGAAGCAAAAAAAAAAAAAGTACATAGAAAGCATATCAATATATTGTTCATATGTTAAAATATGTTGAAAAATTATTTTTTTTATTTATCACTGATTTTTTCTTTGTGATTGGGAGTCATGAATAAATATGACTCTCATGAGAACTGATGAGAAAGTACATGAGTGTATTTGAAAAGTAGAAAGAAATCATAGTTACTTTTATTCATGGGCAATTCCTCTCATTTCCATGTGTCCAGTTTGCGATTGTGACTGTAAATGAGAACTTAGCTTCACACTGATGAAGTTTTCATCTTGGCATAGCCCGGTTCTCTCACTTAGTGATGAGGAAACTGCTCTCCTCCTCTGACCCTTCAATGAATATCTGAGCCTGTCGTGTGCAAAACATGTACACAATGGTTAAGAGTATACAAGCTCAAAGTAGTAACTAGGGAGAAGATCATGACACCAAGAACATGGAAATTGATCAACTGTCAGGCAGAATGGTCAAGAAAATGAAATAGTGAGGATATAGAGAGAATGCTGAGACCACAATCCAAAGACAAAGAGAAGGCCCAACGAAAACAACTTTAACTAGTGGTGGAGTGAATTTTCAGTATCTCTTGATGATTAACATTAGATAGGAGATAAAGAAAAGCACTTAGTTCAGACCAAGCTTTTCACATGAGGATGTGCAAATTGTTAATATTTTTAGCAATTGGACCAAGGATTTAGCTCAGTGGTTCCAGCATCTGCCTGGCAAGAGCAAGGTCCTTAGTATGATTCCAGGTACCACATATTGTAATGCCAAGCATGGTGGCTCAGAGCACTTGGGAGGCAGAGGCAGGAGGACGGCCATGAGTTCAAGGCTTTCCTAGGCTACATAGTCAGTTCTGGACAAGTCTGAACTACAAAAATATAAAAATTATACACTGTGTTTTTTAAAAATATATATATGGCAGGAAGATTTGAGGCTGATTGAGTGTTGTGTGGAGTAGAAATTCATATCTATGTGACTCCTAAAAGATAAGTACTGTTTACCTCTTAGGTCTTAAAAATGTGCTCAGTAGTGCTTGTTCTATAAAACAGAGATCAGCTTCTTTATATCTAGTTTCTTTGTTACCTCCTGACAGGCTGCAGAGCAATAGACAATTCCTTACTGGAAGATTATGTTTGTACCCTAAAGGCATTAAAAGTATGTAGTTTGTTTGTTCATTGATTTGCTGGATGAATGGTTGTCCAGTGTGAGGAGCAAAGCCTTCAAGCATTAGCCTTGCTGAACTTGGGGCTCATATATGTAATCCAGATGAATATAACTGCAAGGGAATTTTATGAGCTGTTAAACTTTTCTCATAAAAAGGACTTCACATAACAGCTCTGATGATTTTTATAGGGTTCAAGACTTAATATGCTTAGCGTAATCTCTGAAGTGCAAAAAAAAAAAAAAAAATTTAAGCATTGGCTCCTAAAACTTGAAATTTGTCGTCAGGGAAATGTAATTGTATACCGAAGGAAATTGTCCACAGTGAAATAAGAATGGAAACAACTAAAGCTTAATTTAATTCAGTGCCTGCTTGATTGTTTTCAGATTTGGGATTGTTTTAGCTATTTTCATTTTTTTTAAATTTTGTTTTGTTCTTTCAATGAGTTTTATATTTTGGAAGAATCAAAATTATTATTTTTAAATCATTCTCAGAAGTTCCCAGATATGAATTCAAGGGCATCTATCAGTGAAATTTAAAATTAACTCATTATGGCACTTTGTATAAAAAGTGTTCAGACAATTAAAGTAATAATTCTGAGCCAAAAAAATAAAGTATTCTATGTTTTAAAGACTGTGTACATTGGAAGAACTTAATAAAACTTTCCTGAATTAAAAGAGATGCCTTAGTGTGCCTATCCTAAGCTTATCTAAATGACTGTGGCATATTTGGAACAATTCTTAATCTTTCCTGTTCAGACAAGGAAACTGAGGCAAAGACAACCGTTATCTTGCTCACAGACAGAGACGAGACAGTCTTATGCAGATATATTCTGTAAAGTTAAAGCTTCTATTGGTTTCTACTGTCTTCTAATTAATTGTTTAGGAAACTCACTTAAAAAGAAGTTCTTGCACTGAACATTTGTTATTTATTGTTGTTGCTTATAATGGTATAATTTTAATCAATTGTGACTTCTGCTTTCAGATTTTCTCCTCTGCTATTGTTTCTTGCTTCAGTGGTGATAATTTTAGGTACACAGATCTACAATCTAATTTAGCCACCACAGGAAGAGTAGCAGATTTCCCATATCACTGCATCTCAAAGAACATAATTCCATAATTTCATACAGCTGCTTGGTGCCTATGTTGAAATGGCCAACTGGTGAAAAATTATATAAATGGGAAATAACAGAAAATGTCCTTCCTAAAAGTAGGCATTGAAAGGACAGTCATTTTTTTCTTTCTCCCTTGATTTTGCTATACCTGTGATTCATATAGGGAAATTCAAAAGTCATTCTACAACTTTATCATTTCTTTTTAAATTGACTATTGGTACATTTTATACATACATTATGATCATATTGAACATTGAGAATTTTTATCGGTACATGACACATCTTGATTTTCATTATTTTTCTTTCCCTTACCCTCCCTACGACCTTTAACCCCTACGTAAGAGCTTTATTTCATTTTCTATCATAAATTTTTGTCTTTCTTTTATTTGCCTACAACCTTTCCCCTTTTGTATATTTTCTTCCTGTTTCACATTACCTATCATATATTTTTGCATTCATTTAAACTTTCACTTTTACAAAATAGAGGGATGATACATACAGTACTTACACATCTGGGTCCCTATTTATTTCAGTTATTTTTTTATTTTAATCTTTATTGGTACATTACATATACACAGCATGATTGTACTCTAAAATGGGGACTTGTACTAGTATAAGACACAACTTAATTCTCATTTTTTCCCACAGCCCTACCTACCCTACCGCCCCCCCATGTACATAAAATTTGTTTCCTTACTTTTTTGTTAAAATCTCAACATTTTCCCCTTCTTCCTATTTTACATTGAGCATTTTCTATTTTACAATATATAACATACAATTCAGGGACTCATTTACAACTTTATTTTCTCATACCAGAGAAAAGATGCGATATGTATCTATCTGTGACCTATTTATTTCACTTATGAGGATATCCTCAAAGTATGTCCATTTAAGTAGAAATGATTCAAACTTATCTTTTTTTATGGCAGAGTAATACTTCATTCTGTAGAAGAACCACAGCTTTTTTATCCAGTCTCCAGTTGATGGAAACTTGGGTTGCTTCCAAGATGTAGCAATCACAAATTGGGCTGCTATAAACATGGGTGCATATATGTCTCTGTGATATGAGTCTTTTAATTATTGTGTGTATATATCTAGCAGGGCAATGGCAGGGTCAAATGGGATCGTCAATCCTAGCTTTTTGAGGAATCTCCAAGCTGATCTCCACAGGGGTTGTATGAGTCTACAGTCCCAAAAACAGTGGAGAAGGGTTCCTTCTTCTCCGCAGCCTCGCCAACATTTGCCTTTGGCTGATTCTGAGATGGCAGCCATTCTATGTGGAGTGAGATGAAATCTCAATGTTGTTTTCATCTGCATCTCTCAAATGACTAATGATGTTGAGCATTTCTTCATATGCTTCTTAGTTCTCCTCTGAAAAATTATTCATTTCAGATGCCCATTTTTGAATTGTGTCATTAAATTTGGGTGGGCTGATTTTTTTGAGCTCTTTATATATTCTAGATAGTAGCCCTTTATCTGAGGAACAGCTGGTAAAGATTTTTTCCCACATTGTTGGTTGCCTTTTTTCACTATTGGTGGTTTCCTTTGCTGTGCAGAAGCTTTTTAAAAGAATGAGGTCCCATTTGTTGATTTCCTCAGCCAATTCCTGTGCAATAGAAGTTTTGTTCATGAAGTCTTTCCCTAAGCCAATGTCTTCAAGAGTTTTACCTAACCTGTTTTGCAGTAGGTTTAGAGTGTCTGTTTTAATATTTACGTCTCTTATCGACTTTGATTTTTAGCTTGGTACACAGTGAAAGAGTTAGATCCAGTTTTAGCCTTTGGCAAGTTAAAGCCCAGTTTTTCCTCCATTGAGGATTTTTGGCTCCTTTTTAAAAAATGAGGTGGCATGGTGTATCTGGAGTAGTTTCTGGATCTTCTAGTCTACTCCATTGATCCGCAGGTCTGTTACTTTGCCAGTACCATGGAGTTTTTATCACAGCGGCTTGATAGTATAGTTTCAGGTTTGGAGTTGTGATGCCCCCTACCATGTCCCTGTTGCTTAGAATTGCTTTGGCTATTCTAGGTCTTTTGTGGTTCCAGATGAAAGTTTGAATTTTTTTCTCTAGATCTGTGAAATATGCTGTTGGGATTTGAATCGGGATTGCATTGAATGTGTAGAGTAGTTTTGGGAGTATAGCCATTTTGACAACATTTGTTCTTCCTACCCAGGAGCAAGGTATGTCTTTCCATTTTTTGATGTCATCTTCTATCTCCTTTTTCAGAGTACTACAGTTTTCAGAGTAGAGGTCTTTCACCTCCTTTGTTAGATTGATTCCTAGGTATTTTATGTTTTGGGGTGCTATTATGAAAGGGACTGACTCTCCAATATTTATCTCAGTGGGTCTACTGTTTGTGTATACGAAGGCTATTGATGTTTGAATGTTAACCTTGTAACCAGCTACACGGCTAAAATTGGTGATTAGATCCAGCAGTTTTTTATTTGAGTTTTTAGGATCCTCTAGATAGAGTATCATGTAGTCAGCAAATAATGACAATTTAACTTCTTCTTTTCCAATTTTTATTCCTTTTATTTCTTTCTTTTGCCTAATTGCTATGGTTAATATTTCCAGAACTATATTGAACAGAAGTGGTAAGAGAGGACACCCTTGTCTTGTTCCTGATCTTAGTGTGAAAGGTTTCAATTTTTGACCATTTAGTATGATACTGGCTGAAGGTTTCTTGTAGATAGCTTTTATTAGTTTGAGATACAGACGATCTATTCCGATCTTCTGTAGAGTTTTGAACATAAATGGGTGTTGTATTTTGTCAAATGCTTTTTCTGCATCAATAGAGATTACCATATGATTTTTTTTTTGTCCTTAAGCCTATTAATATAGTGTATAACATTGATTGATTTACGTATGTTGAACCATCCTTGCATCCATGGGATGAATCCAAATTGGTCAGGGTGTAGAATCTTTTTGATAATTCTCTGTATTCTGTTTGCCAGGATCTTACTGAGGATTTTTGCATTCATATTCATTAGAGATATTGATCTGTAGTTCTCTTTTCTGGTTGAGTCTTTCTCTGCTTTTGGAATCAGGGTCATGGTTGCTTCCAGGAATGAGTTTGTGAGTACTGCTTCCCTTTCAATTTCATTGAAGAGTTTCAGAAGTAGAGACACTAACTCTTCTTTAAACGTTTTATAGAATTCAGCTGTAAAACAGTCAGGTCCAGGGCTTTTCTTTGTTGGCAAGTTTTGAATTACATTTTCAATTTCACAGATTGTTTTTGGGGCATTTAACATTTCTATATCTTCTTTATTCAACTTTGGGAGTTCATATGTGTCTAGAAATCTATCCATTTCTTCTACATTTTCCATTTTATTGAAGTGTAAATTTTCAAAGTAGGTGTTTATTATCCTCTGGACTTCCTCTGGGTCGGTAGTAATTTCTCCGTTCTCATTCCTATTGGCATAGATATGTGCCTTTTCCTTCCTTTGTTTAATGAAGTTGGCTAAGGGTCTGTCAATTTTCTTTATCCTCTCAAAGAACCAACTTTTCAATTCATTTGTTTTTTCAACCGTTCTCTTGGTTTCTATTGCATTAATTTCTGCCCTGATCCTTATAATTTCTTGCCTAGTGCGACCTTTGGGTTTGTTTTGCTCCTCTCTTTCTAGTCGTTTAAGGTTCAGCATTAAGGTGTTTATTTGAGCTTGCTCTGTTTTCTGGATGTAGGCTTTCACTGCTATGAATTTTCCTCGTAGAACTGCTTTCATTGTGTCCCATAAATTTCTATATGTTGCTCTGGGGTTATCGTTTAGTTGTAAGAACTGCTCAATTTCTTCTCTGATTTCTTCTGTGACCCTTTGTTTGGTCAGCAGAGTGCTGTTCAGTTTCCACGTGTTTGTGAAGATCCTGGGCTTTCCTTTGCTATTCAGCTCCAATTTCAGGACACTATGGTCCGACAGTATACAAGGGATAACTTCAATCTCTTTATATTTGCTTAAACCTGTTCTATGAACGAGCACATGTTCTGTTTTGCAGAATGATCCATGAGCAGCTGAGAAGAATGTATATTCTCACTTTGTGGGGTGAAATACTCTGTAGGCATCTATTAAGTCCATTTGCTGAAGAGTCTGTTTGAGCTCAAGGATTTCCTTATTGACATTTTTGTTGAGCTGATCTGTCTGTTTGTGACAGTGGGGTATTGAGGTCCCCTACTATTATTGTATTGGAGTTTATCTCATTTTTCAAGTCCATTAATATTTGTTTTATATAGTTGGGTGCATTAGAATTTGAAGCATAGATATTTAAGACTGTGATTTCTGTCTCTTGGATTTTTTCCCTGAACTAAAAGATAGTGTCCATCTTTATCTTTCTTTATCAGTTTTGACTTGAAGTCTATTTTGTCTGCAAATAAAATTGCCACTCCTGCTTTCTTGCTGTTTCCTGTTGCATGGAGTTCTATTTATTTCACTTATTAGTATGTCCTCAAAGTATATCCACTTGAGTACAAATGACTCAAATTTATCATTCTTTGTGGCAAAGTAATACTAGTAATATATGTTATTTATCTAGTTCTCTCAATAATGAACATTTGGGATGTTTCCAAGTTTTAGCTATCACAAACTGAGCTATTATAAACACTGGTGCACATATGTTATTGCTATATGATTCTTTTAATTCTTTCCTGTATATTCTTAGCAGGGGAGTAGGAGGGTTAAAATGAGACCTCAAATTCTAATATTTTAATGAATCCTCACCCTGATCTCCATAGTATTTGCACCATTCTACATCTCCACTGACAGTGTGGAGATGTAATATTTGACCAGTTGGCCATTTCAAACTAGGCACCAAGCAGCTGTATGAAGTTATGGAATTACGCTCTTTGAGATGCAGTGATATGGGAAATCTACTATTCTTCCTGTGGCAGATAAATAGGATTGCAGATATTTGTACCTAAAATCTCCTTACAGTCCCTCCAGAATTTCTACCACTTTACTTTTTTTTTTAAATTCAAATCTTTATTGGTACATTATGAATACACATCTTCATTGCATTCAGCATTTGAGAGTTTGTACCAGAATGTGACATGACTTGATTCTCATTTTCCCTTTCTACAAATTTACTTTTAACTCTGTCCTTGAAGACAATAAGCATCAGTCGCATCTTCTTAGGAACTTTGTATGATGTGATGCTTCTTCCCTATTGCACATATTAGTCAAAACCCACTTTATTCATAGACAAAGACACTCAGAGACAAGTGAGTATCATTTGGCATTTGCTCTGAAAAGATTCATCCATGAAATCACAAAATTGAACAGAAAATGAAAAAAACCAGCAAGCCAACAGGCCATTTGGATATGTGAGCTTCAGTTTTCATCCAGAAGTATGTTGCCAACGAGACCCAGCTTAACTATTGCAGGATGGGTTGAGATACCTGACAGATGAGTTCTATTTATTCTGAATGACGCCCCACATGCCATGAATTCAATTGAACTGAATCTTATCCCATATCCTGCTACTCCAACTTGCTTTTTTTATGTCAGTTTGCAAAACAGTTTCTATGAATGAATTAAAAAGAAGAGAAAATTTATTACAGAAAGACAAAAAAAAACCATCAAGAATTTTTTGAAAGTTTATAAAACTGGTTTTACTACTCCTCAGATGTTACATTCGTTACCGACATTCCTCCTTGTTTAGGAGTTTGACACAGTTTCTGTTCTGGCAGATGTTTCATTTGGTTTTTGTTCCAATCATGTCAGGGCTTGATTTAACTAAATTCTGTTACAATGTGTGACTGGCAGTCAAATTGCAATTCTCCAGCAATGGAGCTGTATATCAGAACTGCTACAATCACCCACCGCCATGGCTGCTGTGCGTGCGTGTGCGTGCGTGTGTGTGTATGTGTGTGTGTGTGTGTGTGTGTGTTGTGTGTGTGTGTGTGTGTGTGTATAATTATTCCCTCCAGATCTTGCATCCTGAGCTGAAACTGGCAAAGCAGCACAGGGTCAATTTAGAGAGTTTCAATCAGAAATGTAAATAAATTTGAAGTATTTGGCAGATAGTAAGCTAGGAAGGTAATCATTTGAAATGAGACTGGGTGCATTCAGGGTGGTAGGTCTATAGCTGGGATGATCATTTAAACAAGGAATCAAGAGTGATGAGGAAAAGATAAGTCCAGAGAATAGAACCTGTGTTTAATCATAAGAAGGGAATGGGTTTTAGGCTTGGAAAACCTGGATGAAAATCTACTGCTCTCTTTTTCAACCTTTTACTTTACCCATTTTATTTCACTATACTGACTTCCAGTTCTCTCATCCTGAAAAGTGAGAAAATAACCTTTACCTCAATGAAAAAAATCTAGTGAGAAAATTTTCTGGACTTCCTGTATTTACTCTTAAATGGAAGTGATTAGTATTGTTATGGCTGTTTTGAGAATCTTCAAAGTAGTCAAAAGTGAAATCTTATACTTACATATCTCAGAAAAGATGATTTGAAATCACTTTGGTTCGACATCTAGCCCTAAAGAAGTTCCCTGTCCGCTGCCAGCTCTTATTGTCAGTTATCATTTAGACATTCCAAAGGAAGGAAAGGAGTACATTCTACAAGTAAAACATACCCGAAGCATTATATAACTTGTAGAGAGTGAGCGTTGTCATTAAGAGTGTAACTGAGATCAAGCCAGCTTTCATGATCTTGCTGTCTCATCCTTCATATGCTGCCAGTGTATAACTTTTTACTTCAATGCAGTGACAATGATTTAAGGAGAGATGAATAACCAAAGATCTCCATGAGTATCAAGGGATAGAAAAAGCAGTAACTACACAGCAAGCACAGTATGGTACATATGCCTTGGGACAATACCAAGCAAAACAATGATCAACAAAAAAAAATTGGTATTGCATGTGAAGATAGATAAATCTTGAGTTATATATTAGAGAAGGAGATGATAAAAGACACTAGTATATTTTGTGTAATTGCTCTGATCCAGGTACCATGCCAGGCACTTGAAAGATAACAACTTGCGATATGGCCAGTCTCACAGTAACGCTGTGAGATGCCACTGTCATTTCAATTACAGAGGCAGTGAAGCACAGTTAGGATTAGCATGCAGGGTGATGAAAAATCTATGTGTTCACCCTCCCCCTCTCCACATCCCTGTCAGGGCTCTACATGGAGGGGGCAGTTGGATAAAATAGTTGGGGGAATTTTCTAGAATAAGGGATAGATTTAACCAGTTTTAGAGAGATTTAATTAACAAACCTCCTATGGGTTGGTCTAAGTTGGTCTGCTTTGAATGTAGTCTTACCTCAGAAAGGAAAAATGAATTTAAGGGATCAAAGAGAGGAAAATAATGTGTGAAAAATCACACTAACTGGATAATGATCTGTTTAAAGTCCATTTCTGTGAGTCAGATTTTGTGATAACATGTTCTAACTTTACTGGAAAAGTATCAGAATTAAAGGAAATCAAAGCACAAAATTCAGATAAGTGCAATCAGACGACTTTTTCTTTGAGCCTCCTTCTTTGAGTCTGTAGTACACGACCAGATGAAATTCAATATGAAATCATTCTATTGTCTTTAATTATCATGCATTTCAAAAAGATCATATTTTAATGGACAAGTTTTAGATAGCCCATTCATTAAGATAAAATGTAGTTTATCTTTCTTTATTCATTTGGGAAGTTACTGATCAGGAAAAAAAATTGAAGAGTTGAAAGTTACTTTCTATTTTTCATAGAATATAATATTATTAAATTCATGAGATTTGGGGAAGAAAAAAGGTAAGTACAATAATTTGTATAAATTCTGCTTTGTCTTTTATCTTTGATATATTCTGAGCTGCCACAACACACACATACATACATACATACATACATACACACACACACACACACACACACACACACACACACACCTGTCTCTGTAGAACTTTATAGAAAGAAATTTGATAAGGGTTGTTCTTTCCAATATTCTCATTTTGAAATTTTAGAAACTCATAAGATAATATTATATATTTATTTTTCTTTATAGCTTATGGAATTTAAGAACTGTAAAACAAATGAATATAGCTCTCATCATAAAAATCACATTACCTTAAAAACTATGGCAGCTCGTGTGGCTCTTTTTAAATTTTAAACTACACTTGAAAGTGTTTTTAGGATTAAGGCTTTAGTGTATCCTACAGGATAAATTCTATTAGTAATATACCTTTTTAATACTGGAATGACTTTAATTTGCTTTGATTATACAAATTTAATCTTTTTTCAGGGTAGAGCTCCAAATCTTTGGAAAAAAATGGACTAAAGTAGGCTCCTCTTAATTTAAAAAGATCAAAAAGAGAATGTGATTACTTATATTAAAATAAACGTACTTGATGTAAATGTGTTACTAATGGGGAAAATATAAGAAAGTAAAACCTGTAAATGTGACTTGTTAAATTTTAAGATTAACAAGTTATCTAGGTTTGTAGTATGATTAAAAAGTTTTTTGTGGACTAGATAATTGGTGTTCATCATCTATAGATTTATTTTTTCTTAGGTAGGAGATAATTGTACAGTTTTAGACAGAGTAGCAGAGAGAACTATTGGCAGCTTTAATTATGTTTTTTCAGACTAAATTGTTCTTGAGTTTCTTCAGGAAAGCTTCTGTAGAAAACATAACTACCTAAGGTGCTTTGCACATAGATTTATTTGTGATTAGTATATTAATAGTTCCCCAAAGACATCAACATGCTAGTCCTGCAGCCAATGAATATGCTAGTCTACATGACACAGAGGTGAAAGATGAAAGTCAGATTGCTGATATTTACAGCATTGCTATTTTAAATATGAGCTCTTTTTTAGATCATCTACTTGGGTCCAAGGAAATAACAGCTACTGAACTTGAAGTAAAGGGAAAAAGAGAGAAAAAGAGATCGAGGATTTAGCTCAAGTGATACTGTGCCTACCTTGGAAGCACAAGGGCCTGAGTTTGATCCCCAGTACTGCCCCCCTCAAAAAAAAAAGGAGAGAGAGAGTTAAAAAGATTAGAAGAGGAAAGTAGGAGTGAAACACAAAAAAAAGAAAGATACAGACTGACAATGAGATAGATGATAGTGTAAGAGGCTGAAGTTGGTGTTGAAAATGTAGGAAATATATATACAATAATATGTATATATATAAATATATACTATATATATACACAAAATATGTATAATATATATATACAAATATATATATATATAAATATATATATACCTTGAGCTAAGGTATATTTGTGGCTTCTAGAAACATAAAAAGAAGAAAAATATTCTAGAAACAGAAAATGTAGGAAATAGTGTCCCTTGAAGGACCCCTTAAGGAACACAACCATGCAAAACCTTAATTTTAGGATAATAAAATAAGAGTCAGGTTTTTGACTTAATAAGCTAAGAAAATATACCTATTTTGATTTTAGGCATTACATTCATAGTAATTGTTTACTCCAGCAATAAGAAACCAATGCATATTTTTCTAACTGTGTAGAGAGTCCTTTAAAGTATTACCTAAAAAACATATAAGTAACTTTGAAATCTTGCATTTATAGTGTTTGGAAACATTTTGGGAAGCACTGATGTAGGAGGAATGAATGTAACTCCAAAACCTACTAGATATCTGAAACACAAGTTCATGTTCTCTGAAATTAAAGAATGAATTCTAGAAACAGAAGTTAAGAGTAGAAAAAAAAATATTGGAGAAAGATAGCTTCTTACTGAGAGGGACAAAAAAGGAACCAGAAAATGGGTTGTACATTCACCCCTCTTTTCAGTGTTTTTTTATATAGCAAAGCCATGAGGTAAGGTGGATACAAAGTGAGACAAGGGTACAAGACCCTGTGGAAAATCACAAGGTTCACATAAGGTGGGACAAACTATGACCAACCAATAAAATTACAAGTACTGTCATGCAGATAATACTGATTACATAAGAGTCAAATGGGAAAGCAAGTCATGTGCAAGGAATTTTTTCATTTAGCATATCGATCAATGCTATTCATCTCTAGGGAAGGAGCACCTCTTTTCTC
>PVIR01018755.1:0-32970 GCA_004026965.1 Petromus typicus | reverse complement strand
CAAGATTTTGGCCACTGAATTTGCAGATTATTGCAGCATGAATGGGCTTTTGGTACTGTAAAGGAAGTGTGTAGAAAGTTGCTCCTTGGAAACTATTAACCAAACAGATGGTGGTGAGGACAGAGGCCTGGGAGCTGGGGTCGTCAACGCTGCTGCTGCGGCTTCTCTGTTGTTTGTCGTTTTTTGTTGTTCAGATTTCTTATATTCTGGGAAGGCAGTATTTTTTATTAACAAAAATTAATGTATACAGGGCCAGGGAGTTAGCTCAGTGGTTCTGGCGCCTGTCTTGCAAGCGCAAGGGCCCGGGTTCGATTCCCCGGTAACCACATAACAATACTGGGCATGGAGACTCACGCCCAGCAGCAACCAGTACCACATACCACAGTGCCGGGCGTGGTGGCTCACGCCTGTAATCCCAGCACTCGGGAGGCAGAGGCAGGAGGATTGTGATGTGAGTTGGAGGCTGAGCTCAGCCCAGCCTGAACTACAAAGTTAAACCCTGTCTCAAAAAACCTTTAAAAAAAAATTAATGTATACATTTTATTTTTTAAATAAGAGAAGGTTAAGCTGCTGAGGCTCCTGGGCATGGTTCAGCCTCTTTGAAGTCATCCAGCACCTGCTAAATCTTCTAGCAAGCAGAAACATACCGAAACTACCACCTCCACACACATACAATGTTCCAGATGATGTGAATATTTGCATACCCTGTCTTTCTTCAGGCCCTAAAGATGAACCTCTACCTAGTAACCAAACTTCTATGATTTCAATGAGATGCTTCTATAAGATGATGGCCTACTCTGTGTAACCAACCAGTGTATACCACAACCACCTAAATGTGTTTAAAAATGGTTCTTTTATAGAACGGAGTATTACTCTGCTACTAAAAATGATAAGATTGAATCATTCATACTCAAATGGATGTACCTTGAGGACGTCCTTATAAGCGAAATAAACAGGTCACAGATGTGTAAATATCATATTTTTTCTGATATGAGAATATGAAGTTGTAATTAAGTTGTAGTAGGTATAGTCGATATTGCAAAGTGGAAAATATTTAAAAGGAAAGAGTGTAGGGGGAAATAATGAGGGGAAAACGAATGTGGTAATAATAAAGAAAAAAGAAAAAAAAGATTGCGTATATAGGGAATGGGGGTATGCGGGGCAGGGGGGAAAAGGGAAAAATGAGAATCAAGTCATGTCATAATCTGGTACAAACTCTTAATGTTGAATGCAATTATCATGTGTATTCATAATGTTCCAATCAAGATAATTTTTTAAAGTGTTGTTGGTTCTCATAATCCATGCATCCAAAAACTGCTGTGGAAGAGCTGCTAGATGCCAGCTCCATGCTGTCCCTGGGGACCCCTGCGGAGGAAGGAGCTCTCCTTCCAAACAGGGGAGTAAATAGTAGCCAACCGACAAAGGAACTGTGCTGGAGGGCATCATGTTCTGTGGTGACCTGCAGATCAGTGGCAGCAGCTGAGAGCTCCAGGAAGGGTCATGTGTCATACAGCTTCAGACAGGTGTTCAAGGGTTAGTCCCAGATATGGCAACATCTGAGCACAGTCCACACAGAAATCTAGTCCAAGGACAACCTGAGCGGCAGGATGGTCTCAGTGTTTGGGGGCTGGGTACTTCCAGTTCCTTCCATGACCCCATAGTTGCACTAAGCAGAGTATGGATAGGATGTTCAGCATGGGAGCAGCTGAGTCTGGGCCAGGGCTGGGTCAGTCGGAGCCTGGCACTGCACACAGCACCCTCTGCCATCCTCAGTGCCCTTCTCCCGAGCAGTCACACCCTCAAGCAGCACTTTGTGCGTGCAGGTGCGTAACAATGGAAGGGGAAAGTTAAGGGAGAGAAAGGACTTCTTGCCATTAGGTAGGTAGATCAGACAATTAACTGTAATCTGACAAAAATGGGATTGTTTGCAAAGTGTTTGTAAAGATGAGTACTATTGGTGATTGTGTGGGATTCCACTCCTAGGAAGGAAGTTTAACGGTGTGATACGGTTATAGGCCTCACAATCTTGACTTCCTGGTATGCACACTGTGTATGTCCTCTTCTCTTAGGTGTGGAGGGCCTTGTGGGTAGTCTTCACATAATTATGCCATAGTAAGTGAGAATATAACATAAGGCCCTGCCACAGCAGACTGGAGATTCTCCTGCTGGCTTTGAAAGTAGCTGCCATCTAGGGTTTGCAGGTGTGGTTAGTTGAAACTGGAATTTCATAATGACCAGAAATGTTTCTAGAAAAGCCTACATCATTCCACAGTGAACACAGAAATCATTAAGAGACTGAAGTAATACACTGGAGGGAACACTGGGTCGAAGCACGTTGGTCTGGGGTGATCTCCCTTCCCCAAAATGGGAAAAAATGAGATTGAAGTCGTGTCATATACGAGTTTAAATTCTCAATGTTGAGTGTGATCATGATGTGTATATAAAATTTACCAATAAAAAATTCAATTTTTAAAAAAAGACAGACACTTGGCTTAGCAATAACTAGGATTCCAAACCCTAGGCCATTTCTCTTCTGCTGTCATACCGCCTTTGCAACCATGATGTGTTCTCTTGTTTTCCTTTCCTCCCTCCTCTCTCCTTCCCTCCACCTCCTCTCTCCCCCGCTCCCTCTTCCCCCTCTGTCCCCTTCTCTCCCTCTCTCTCCCCCCCCCCCCCTTCTTCCCCTCCCCCTCCCTCTCCCTCTTTCTCCCCGCCAGCTCTCCCCTGATACTGGTAACCATGAACTTGGTAGAAGAGGACAGCAACACCCACCTCCCTCTGGGATGATGAATCAGAAGAATTAAAAGCCTCGTCTGGGCGATTTAATAGGATACTGTCTCAAAATAAAAAAGATCTGTGGATGCAGTTCAGTGAAAGTACACACACACACACACACACACACACGCACAAGCATGAGCATAAGGGAGATAGCAGATATATAGAATTAAATTTAGTGATTGAAGCATCTTTTAGGCACTGATTGGCTCAAATGCTTCATTTTCATACTTATACCTTTAAGGACAAATTTGCTGTTTTGAAACCTAAGCATAGCAGTATTCTATTTTCCTGTGTTACAGGAAACAGACAAAAATCCAGCTTTCCTATACACTTAGAACTTTTGACCCAGAATTCTCAGAAGCCTGGTATATTTACTATACTCAAGAATTTAAGAATCTGATGTACACAAACTGCTCATCCTTCTGTTTGAGAACATATTTGCCTTAAAGTATTAGGCGCAAGTTCCTCTCAGCTGGCCAGGATCAACACTCAAGTGCTCAAGCTCAATTTTCATGATCCAGATTTGAAATGCCAGCAGCAAATACACATTGTCAATTGATTACCTGCTTTCCTCTTTCCACACAGCCTGGTTGCTGCTCCCACTCTGGCTGAAAGCCTGTTAGGCTCATCTGCAGTTCTGGCCCAGCTCCCAGTATGGTGCCGGAAAGTGCCAGCACCTTGAAGGAGCACACAAGTACCCAGGAAGTATCACTCTTAGCCCTTTCTCTCTGCTGCTTTCTTTCAATGAAGCTGCTGACAAATAAAAACCCTAAGCACATACCTGCTAACATTTCAAATAGCTATGATTATAGACACAAATTTAATTCTAACATTGTGCTTAATTAAAAGCAACAAACATGACCAGACCGTCAAGCACACTAAATATACCAATCGTCCAACATGTCAAATCTAATGCTGCTCATGCCCTAAACTTCACAAATGTCATCTGTATTCCAAAAGACATCAGAATGGATCAGCTAGATATAGAACGCATCAGGATAGAAACAATAGGATGAGATTTTCCTTCGTATTTTACTGTGTGCCAAATGTTCAAATTCTCAGACTTGCAGTAGAAAAGAATAAACATTGCTTTTAACCAAATCCACCCTTCAGCACAGCTAATTAGAGGCCAAGGGCTCTGAAATACACAGCATCCAGTAAGAGCGGAAAGAGATAGAAATAAGTAGAAACAGGCTGCTGGAACTGCTTCCTGCCAGTCAGGTTTCTTCCCTGGACACTGGATGAAGAGCAGAGAGACCTCCTCTGCTGAGGTCCCACCGCGCAGTGGTGCCCTTGGAGCTCAGCTGACCTATAACTCAGTACATTGCAAAGACGAATGACACCAGGGCATGTTCTCTCTTTTAGGTGAGAACGAATGACACAGCCCTTAGGATGCAGAATGTAAAAGGACACAGATGTTTTGCAGCATACCGACCTCAACTACTCATGTCATATGATGCAACATCACAGATATAACAGTTCCTCTGAGAGATGATAGGCCTAAGAAATAAACATGTGTTCTTTTAACATGTCTAAGAGAGAAGACAGTCTGACCACGGGGCAAAGCTATTCAGAAACTTTAGGTCTCCTAAGTTTCAAGAGTAGAAAATACGGGCACATTAGGCCAGAGAATGTTCAATGCTTAAAAAAGTCACAAAATGCTTCTGTTTTAAAATAACCAAATGTTATGTCAGTACATCATGTGGTATCATTATGAATTGAGTGTTGCCACCCACTGGATTCCTATAATGAAACACTGACCCTCAGTGGGATAGTGTCAGGAGGCAGGACCTTGGGAGGTTATCAGGTCTTAAGAGGGGTGCCCTTCCAAATGGGATCAGTGCTTTTAGAAGAAGAGGCAGGACAGCTGGGTGTGGTGGTGTGTGTCTGCAGTCTCAGCACTTTGGAAGACTGAGGAAGATCACAGGTGGAAGGTCAGCCTGGGCATCTTGGTAAAACTATGTGTTTAAAAAAACAAAAAGCCTGGGGGATATACCTCAGGGTAAAGGCCTTGGGTTCAGTTCCTAGTGACACACACACACAACATGGCAGGTGAGAGCTTTGCCTGTTCCCTACCATGAAAAGACATAGTGAGGAGTTGGCTGTGTGTAAACCAGGAAGAGTCCTCATCAGACACAGCTCTAACAGCCCAACTTGTAGACTACTGGCACCAGCTTCAACCACAGCAAGAAATGTCCGTTGTTTAAACTGCCACATGCTAACATTATTATAGCAGCCCAAAGTAAGACAGATGTGAACCGGTCACTGGTTAATTCCACCCAATCTGTAGAAAATCATCCACCTGGAAAATCAACTATAACATGAGAGAATACTCAGAGACAGAGACAGAGTTCATGGGCAGCATAATTTGTGGAGGGTGTTAAATGACAGGGTGTAGAAAATTTAAAGAGTTTTAAGTCAATTTCTGGCAACGGTATTCCCTTTAATATCCAATTATTGTCTTTACTTGTAGGATCAATTCTTAGCTGACCATTCCTTTCTTGTACTTGCCAGAACAATGATCTCTCTTTCCTTTTTAAGCCCAAACCCTTATTTTGACAGGTGTACTGGTTTCCTCAGTTGTGCTGCACTTCCCTTGGCATTCTGGTCTCTGTTTACACTACTCATTATACTTGGCGTTTTCTCACAGAGCTCAGCTCATGGCAAATGCTTGCAGGCTTCCTGAGTTAGAATCAGGAAAAACAGAGGCTTATCTGAGGGTTTCAGTCAACTACCTGTGAGAAATTGGGCTATAGGGGAAAAAGAAACACAGAGGCTTATGGGGGTTAAGTAGAAAATTCCACAGGATAACAAGACTCGGGAAATAGAGTAGAGAAAATGCTAATCTTTAGTTTACCCCACATCTTGGACAAATCTCCTTTGAAAACTCTGAAGAGCTCTGGGTCTTACTTCTCATAAGAACCCAACTCAGCCACATTCTGTGACAGACTGGCTTTCCATGTCCCCTCAGGGTCTGTCCACACTAGGGCATATCCTTAAGGCATGCACTCGGCATCGGGCACTCTCTTCGTGCCAGCCCTTACTGGTCTGATTCTCGAATCACACAGCCAGTCCTTTCAGTGTTCAAAGGGACTCATGTTTTCCTAAACTGTCTCTCCTGCATTTCCCATCATCAGGAAGAATCCCAGTTTGCTCCCATTTGCACTTAGATGGCTTTAGAAATATTAACATTTTTAGCAATCATAACACAAGTGAGTCAACATGAACTTTTAGCAACTAAAACATCAAAGCTTTTCTCTTTTTTTGGTACCAGGGATCAAACTTATGACCTTGTGCTTGCAAGGCAGATGCTAGAACCACTGAGTTAAATCCCCAGGCTTATATCCAAGTTTTTCTTGCTGAGTTCTGTGTTCTTATTCCTGTGCAGGTCCAGTAGAGGAGTTGGGGATGTAAACACAGTTTTTTATACTTATCCCTAAACAATTTTGAAGTTATATAACCCTAGCTATTATTTTCACCTGTCAAGAGCTGCTGGGTCCTCATTCTGTCACATAAGATATTCCCCATTTCACTTAGTTTCTGTCACTTAAATAAAAAATTAGTTCAGTTTGGTTAGGACCCAGGGAATTCCACTGCCACACAGCTGAATGTGCCCATCAGCAATGGCTCACTGGCAGATACGTCAGAACCACAGTGAGGCCCAGCAACAGTCAGGTCAGACACTGATGAGACTTAAACTGGAAAATGAAATGGAATCTACCAAGGCCTGAAGCTGAAACCCAAATCAGAGGTCTTCCCAAAGTCCAATAGGTTGCTGGGAGAGAGAAGATCAAAAGGAGAGGCAGAGAGAAGGTCACACAGCAAAGTGAGTCCTGGCTTCGTGAAACAGGACCACGAGTGGAGATGGCAAGAGTTGAGCCATTTCTACGGACCAGCCCACAGCCACCTGCCTCCTAAGACAAAACAGATTGGTTTCATGACCGGAACAAAAAGACTGGGAAAGTGAATGTTATTGTACGTGAGCTATATTTTAATTTAAAAAGAAAGGAAGAGAAGACAAGAGGAAGAGAAAATGGATCAATACCTTCACTCCCTACAATTCAAAAACATGAATGCCACAACATGCCTGTCACATTTTCATTCAAGGGCCAGGGAGTTAGCTCAGTGGTTCCGGCGCCTGTCTTGCAAGCGCAAGGACCTGGGTTCAATCCCCGGTATCCACATACCATACTGGGCGTGGAGACTCACGCCCAGCAGCAACCAGTACCACATAGCACAGTGCCGGGCGTGGTGGCTCACGCCTGTCATCCCAGCACTCGGGAGGCAGAGGCAGGAGGATTGCTGTGATGTGAGTTTGAGGCTGAGCTCTAGGCCAGCCTGAACTACAAAGTGAGACCCTGTCTCAAAAAAAAAAAAACAAAACCATTTTCATTCAAATCAACGGTATAAATATGTACAATGGATCCACTGGTGAATTCCATTTCAGAGCTTTGTTCCATATTGAGATTTCACTAAACAATTTTATGAGTGCACCTACTCATGTTACCAATCCATCCAACTAGCCTTTTTGTTTAAATCAGAATGTTCTGTCTTATCAACTGAGACACTCAGAAACATCACCACATCATCGGAGGACACTGTCAAGTCACAGATGTCCTGGTTTTACAGTTCCACTTATGAAACCTGATAGGATGCTAGAAGGGAGAACCCACGTCCTTCATTTATTAATCACCTACAGAATTCACAGAAATCTCCATTACACAGTAAGTGCTGAACTGATGAGCCTATATTTTATCTTCTGTGTATGACCTTGAGCTCCAGGGCTCCTAACTCTTCTGCCCCAGATCTGTGATCACTATGACATCACTCTGCTCACTCATACTATCTTCCTTCTCAGGTGAACATCAAGGTGCCACAACCATCTCTCTCCCAATACTGAGTCTATCTCAAACTCTGCCACTAGTCTTCATTCCTGCCTCCCTAGAACAGGCTATTTAGCGTAATTATTTCTAGCCTTATTATGGCATAAATGGCATCTCTAGCCTTACCTTGAGGACTCCAACCCGTATACAAAACTTCTCTTCGTCTGAGCAAAGTAGCACAGTAACTGTCCCAAGGACCCTCACATGTGAGGTTATTCAAACAAGTAGGAGGAAGCTGGGGGGAAACCTCAGCTCCAGAGCACTGCTCCATGCAGCATTCTGGGGAGCAGTGCTTCCTCATGCTGATTATGTAGGGTTCAAAGGCAGCTTCACACATAGCTGTGCCTGGAAGCTGGGGATTATCCTTCAACTGGCTCTGGCACCCCAGAGCGCACACCAAGGACTTAGAACGGCTTCCTGCTTGCTGCTCCTTTCTTGACACCTGTCAAGTATGAGCCAGAGCTGGGGTCGGGATAGGTGGGAAATGTTGCTTTGAATTTTCCAACCCATTTTTAAGATTTATTGAAGCATAAATTACATACAAAGATCTTCCCACTTTTAATGTATACAACTTTACAGATCTGGACATAGACAGGCACTGATAACACCATTTCCATAATCAAAATAACTGACATATTCTGATCAAGTTTTCATATTATGCATTTTAAAAGATAATTTTAATCTCTCCAAACACAGAGTTTTATACTTTTCATTTGTCTATCAACCCCAAAGTTTCACAGACTGACATATCAATAGACCTTTTTTTCTGTCAATCTCAGTTGACAATTTGCACATCAGAATCTTTGTGCCTGGCATTGGTGGTAGTTTCTGTGACTGGCAGGGTAGTGTTTGTCTGCTGAGACACCCAGTCTTATTTAAATAATCCTGTAGTTTTCCCATAGACAGCATGGTGAGATTAAGCACTTGTAAGCTTGTCAGAGGAGGATCACAGGCCCGACTTTGACTCTGAGAGGACGGCCCACCCCTGGGAAACATATTTACTCCCAGAAAATACCTTTTCAAACTTTTGTGAACCCAAACTATTATATGTAGAGTGACAGATGGAACAGACAGACTCAAAGAAATTTTACTTCTATTTCTACCATGGGAGAAAGTATTCTAAGTACTTATTATAAATGTCTTCATCCATCTGGCCTCCTGCCTCCCAAATATGCTGTGCAACTTCTTGCATCCCACACCCTCTCAACGCTCCTCACGCTCCAGCAGCAGCTCTGAGCTCCCTGCCCACACCTGGCCCATGTCCTCACTTTGCAGGAGCCTTGTTTGCATAGTTCTCACCAGGCAAAACCATCAGGAACTGCTGAAGGCATCTGTCATCCACCCCAGACATGTGCTGAAGAGCCAGCCCAGCCATGCCTCTGTGTCCAACACAAGTCCTTCCACAGTTCCTGGAGCATGTCAGTGCTTTGTACTAAGCAGGAGCGATGCGGTAGCAGCAAGGACTTACCACAGATAGGACAATTCACTAATTCACATGGAGCTGGAGCTGGTGCTCTCACACACCATGGTTCAGTGCATCACAACAACTTTCAGGGATGCTTACGAAAGTGACAACAGCAGAATCTTTGATACAGCTATTCTTGTTTTCCTAATTCACTATGACACAAACAAGTTCCAGCACACAGACATGTAGTTTGTAGGCAATGTATACTAAGGACAGGCACACTGTCATCCTCCCAGAACTCCTGGGGCTAAGTACTGTGGACTCATGAATGATGAGATATGTGACACCATGTATTACATAATGTCACCAGCAGAGCCTGTTTTAAAATACATAAAGCATCTTATGAAGAGGAATTTTGAAAAGATTATAAATAGCCTCATGTCTGCTCAAGTCTGATCTCATTGCCAAGTGAATCCTGGGAATTTTCTGGAGAGCACTGCTTCACATTCTGCAAACACAGAAGGAACTGTAAACCTCTGAGAGTTATAAAACAGAACAACTGCCTCCCTACTGTACCTGAACTGACAATACAGGGGAAATATGAAAATGAATGAGGGCCATCCCCCGAGATACTGCATCACCATCACAAAGAACAATGTTACAAAGCTGTCTCTTACATAGATCCAGAAAAAGTTAATGAAAAAAATCCAAATGATAAATATGCATAAACACCAGTGAAATCTTTCTCTCTGTTATGGGGAAGAACATGTCACTGCATGTAATAGGTCGCTTTCTCACTGACTCAGAACACCTGACTCCTGCCATCTAGAGGAGAAGCACATTCTGGCTCACAGTTTTCAGATAATTCCATCTATGGCTGTTTGAGTCCAAGGCAGAAACACATGGTGCAAGGGGCTAAGTCGGGGCACCAGCTGCTCAGCTCAAGGTGGCTGAGAAGCAAAGAGAGAAGGAAGGACCTAGGGACAAAAACGAACCTGCCAGGTCACTCCCCAGCAACCACTTCCAACCAGTGCCACCTCCAGCACAGACAGGACCCAAACATCCAGTCACCTTCCGAAGAACTCACCTCTGAACACCTGAGATTTTGATGGACATTGTAGGCCCAAACCATAACACCAAACATATACCTAAATTTTTTGCTGCTAAGAAGAGTCCAAGGATAAAAGAAATTCTGCTTCAACTGTAGAATCCTTGTCTCTAGACCAGACTCCCAACCCTCCTCCGTGGTTTGGATGATAGGAGGGGCGCAGGCAGTACACACCTGCAGGGCCACAGGGAGTGCACACCCAGGTCTTCTAGTCCTGGGTGGCCTTGAGTCAGGGACACTGGATCCTGCACATTTTGTTGGTTTCTGGGCTCTTGATCTGATACCGCAGGAAGCACTTCAGCCATGCAAGGCATTAAGTATCCACACAGAGATGAACCCAACAGAGAAACTACATCAGCTAGCAGGAGCGCTTCAGAAGAAGTTTGACCAGCCAACAGGGAGGATGGGATCAGAGCCAGGAATCCCCCGTCAAGACTCAGACAGAGGAGACTGTCCAGTGCTGGACAGGGCAGGACCGCGCAGGCAGCCTGACTGCTGTATCTTTAGCATCCCATCACCCGGCATGGCAGCCCCTCCTTGGTGATGATCTGAAAATAAGAGGGTGGCTCACCTGGGTGTACAGGAGCCTTATGGACACGTCCCTTTCTGGTTTCTTTTTCCTTCCCTCCTTCCTTTTTGCTCCAGTGAACCTAGGTATATAGCTAGCCTTACTGATTCTTTTGAGATGGGTCTAAGTCACTACGTTGCTGAGGCTGGTCCTGAGTTTGTAATCTTCCTGCCCCAGCTTCCCAGAGTATTCCTACTAGAGGGACATGCTACCATGCCTGGCTACATCTATTTCTTGTGTCTTTTATGTCCTCTTGTGTTTGATCATCTACATGTTACTACCATTTCCTCCCTTTAGTGATGCGGGTCAGGGATTCCCTATCCGCAGTTGATCCCAAAGAAGTTTCTGCACCTTCTTTTCCTCAAAGATACTTCTAAGTTATGATCAAAATATGTCATGAATGTTTAAATTTTTAAAAATTAAGTGTTAAAATTATTTTAGTAAAAAACACATTGCCATTAACCTCCCAAATTAAAAAAAACCACTCCTTTTTACTTCAGACACACTTAACACAACCTTGCTACATTTTGGAGAGTGTCACTACAAAAGTGTAGTAAAAATGATACTGCTGCTAGCAAGTCCTAGGCAGGCTCACAAAAACATGATACAGTGGTCACATACACCTTATTCTCCGGATCTGACACTGTGTGTCATTTGGCTCTTTCCCCAAAGTCAAAATGACTGGGAAAGGCCAAAGTTCTGCACAGATTCAGGACATTGAGGCAGCCATGACAGTGAAGCTAAAGACATTCAGGAAAGAGGACTCCAAAGTGCTGTAAGAAGCAGCAAAAACAACGGGATGAGTGTGCTTCAAGTGAAGGGAGAATTCTGAGGGAGATTCGTGACAGCGTGTCTCTTACTGTAACACATGTTTTAATGCTTTAACTATTCACTGTGTTTTTCGATCACACCTTGTAGCTCTGAACTAACAGCTCAAACAAAGGAGGCAACAGAACATGAGTCAATGAGTCCAGGCCCTCTGCCCTACACGCGGCAGCCAGAGACGGACCTGAGATACTTGGGGACATGACCACAGTTTCCTCAGATAGCTAGAACTATAGCCGCATGGTGGCTCAGTCCTTTAAGACTGAGGTTCTGATGAGCGAGGCTCCCTCATCTGCATCAGGGAGAACCATCAGGGGCAGAACCACGAGAGGCAGGAAAAGGTCACAGTGCTTCCTGAGAATGAGAGTGTAAGTGGCTGTTCTCTGACAAATGCCACCTTCGTTTGTCTGTCATACTTTTGCACAGCTGCTGAGGTCTGTGTGTGCCAGCCCCAGGCCAGGCTTCTTGGCCAGGCCCTCTTCTCCCCTCATTTCCTGCCTCGTGGCCACTCACACTGTGCCCCAGGCCTCAGGCCTAAGGGATAGAGAGAGGCAACAAGCAGAGGACAGCAAAGGGACTAGATTTGAGGAGGCCACATGGCCGCTTGCTATTTTAAACACACAGTTGATAAGAAGATTTACCTACTAAGCCCTGGACCAAAGGACAAATAGGTCTCATTTAATTAAGAGCTCTCAAAACGGCAGTCTGCAACAACAAAAGAGGTGCTGCAAAGTAAAGGACCAGAAGGAATGAAAAACAATAGAAAGGAGGTTTGAAATACATGTTGCTTTTCTGTGTGAATCCAAAGCACCTTTTTCTTCAAAAATAAGAAAAAATAGGGCCAGGGATTTAGCTCAGTGGTTTCGGCACCTGCCTTGCAAGTACAAGGGCCTGGTTCGATCCCTACAAAGTAAGACCCTGTCACACACACAAAAAAAGGAAAATATATATACTTTTTGTTCTAATGCATATGTTTTCTCCCAGCTCAGAGCCTGGACAGGGCCCAGTGTCCTGAAACTAAAGCAGAAACAAATAAAACGTAGACAAAGGGAGAGCAGAAAGAGTGATATAACTGAGCATAAAGAAACCAGAACAGGCTAAGAGTAATCCTATATGTCTGGGAAATTCCAGGGAACTCAAAATATTATTTTAGAAAGTAAGGTCCTCTAAGCTTAAGAACTAGGCTGCTAGGACTAGGGATTTAGCTTAGTGGTTTTGGTGTCTGCCTTGCAAGCACAGGGTCCCGAGTTTGATCCCCAGTACCACATACCACAAATGCTGGGCACAGTGACTCACACCTGTAATTCCAGCACTTGGGAGGCAGAGGCAAGAGGATTGCTATAAGTTCAAGGCTAGCCTGGGTTACATAGTAAGCTTAGGGCCAGCCGAAACTACAAAGTAAGACGCTGTTTTAAAAAAAGAGAGAGAACTAGGCTGTGGGACTTACAGAGGGCTGGAGTTTGCCACGAGGATTCTGTCTTTGTCCCCTTTCCCCCGTGCCAAACTCCAGTCCCCCATGAGTCCCACACGAGGATGCTGCAGTGCAATCTGGGGACAGAGAACGGCAAGACAGGTGTCAGTTGGGATTTCCACAGAGACAGAATGAAATTAGGTTTTCACATAGAGGAGAATAAAATCTCTATGACAAGTTTGCAACCTAGACATTCTCTCCCCAGTGAGCTCTACACAGTGAGTTATAATCTAAAGCAGAGTATTGTTGGAAATGTATCTTCTGCAGAGAGGGGGTGCTCCACTTGTCATAGCATAGAAGAAAGCCACCTCAAAACAGTACATCTTTAAGGAATTGTATGTTTTTGAGAATCTTATATAACATATTTGTACAGTAGAAATGACACATGCAATATATTGAAAATGTATTTTTAAGTGATATCTGTAAGCTTTTAGTGTCATATCACAGATGCTTCAGAAATTACCATCATTCTCTCAATATTACACTGCAGTTCCCTCAAGCCAGGCAGCTTCCTTGTCTTGTGTACCACAACAGACAACTTACATGTTGCAGACACACCACAGATGCTTGTGGGCCACCAGTGCAGGACAGCACTTGTACACTACACAGGTGGCAAGGCCATGCACAGGCCAAGGACAGCCAGCATGTCAGGACCCTGGACCCTGGGCCCTGTCCAGGCTTTGAGAAACAGGGAGGGCCTGAGTTGGATGTGAGCTCCTTTTCCTGTGCCAGCCAGGTAGTGTCCTTGGGGTTGGCTTTAGGAGACTTAGCCCCAGAACAGTAGGTCTGCTGCAGCCGCAAACACCTCTAATGGGACTTTCTGTGGCTATTCCATGAACTGCAACACATCTACTGTTGCCCCAGGCAAGGCTGGATGGTGCAGAATATAGCTAAGCAGGGTCTCTTCATTTCTCTTAAATGAAAATGCTTTGTTACCCCAACTTAATGAGGAGGAGGCATAGGTGCCTTGGGTGCTCATTGCTCCTACAGCCAGGGTATGGATGGGCTGTGCCGTGCACATAGTGGCCAGAGAGAGAAAGCAGCTCTTCTCCTTAGCACTACACAATCTGTGCTTATGGGAAAGATGCTAAAGTATGAGAAATGATGGTAGAAGAGCAAGCTGGTAGAAAATGAGCTTCTCAACCACAAAGATCTACAACTCCTGTGCCAGGCAATGAGGTTAAACCGATGGACTAGTGACAGTGGCTTCCTGGGGCATTGTGACACAGGACACAGTAAAGACTGGCACAGTTAATGGATGCTGTCCAGAAGTCTAGTTCCAGTCAAGGCGAGGCAGCAGACAGCTCTGCCCAGGAGGAGGAGAAACAGGGACTCCAGGAGAGTCTGGTGGACAGGCAGAAATCCAAAAACTGCTTGAAGCTATTTGAGCACATCAAGGCAATGGAGTGGCCAGGGCAGGAAGGAAACATGTGGACTCCACATCTAGGAACAGGCAAGGCTGGGCAAAGGAAATTCCAGGATTTAATTCACTGCTCTCATGGCCAAATAAATATCTTAAAAACCAGCCACCTAAAGGTGGCTAACAAGCAAGACTTTGTTCCTGATGTTTTTCATCAGCAAAGTGACAGGAAAATTTAGAAAGCAGAGAGGACTGATATACACAGAGGAATAAAGGAGATCAGGTGGAAAACGTCTGTGCTGGAGCATATGACCACCAAGGGGGCCCCTGGAAAGCTGTGACAAGCAGAAAGAGGGGGGCAGAAAGGGGGGCTGGTACTTGTGGCTAGGGTCTTCCAGGGGTTCAGGATTAGCCATGAGCTCATGTCTGGGGCACAGCACAATCCTGGACTGCACTGAGGTGAAATTTTCTAACAGACTGACTTGACTTTTTCACTTTCTGAGGTAGCACATTTGGGGACTCGATTCTTCTCTCCATTGTCAGAAGGAAAAAGAGGTGAAAGGAAACCAGACCAGCAGGTCTGAGTGGGAGAGCAGTCCTTGTTGATATTTTCCCTATCTCCAGCTCAGTGCAAAAGCGCTCAGGACATGTAGTGGACATGCGAATGCATAAAAAAAAAAAAAGAAAGTAAATACAAGAACAGCCCCTGACTTCCAACCTCTGACAAAGCTGATCTACAACCCAACAATGTCTGCTTCCAAGAAAGAACTCACTGGAAGAGGTGGGTAATATTCACATTTACACAAGAAACCAAACTGAGAAAATAAGACTTACCAAGAGAAACTCATTCAACTGAGAAAAACCAAAATATTTTACCTCCCTGTTATCCCGTGGCTATTTCTCCTCAACTTGACAACTATAATTAGAGTTGAGTCCTTATGCTGCTGCTTCATTTTCCAAGTGGGTTTTGTCTCTTGCAGCTGCAAGGGCTTTTTGCCAGGGCCCCAAGACTAGGCATCTACAACGCCTGCATGTAAGGGTGAAACCAAGATACTGCCAGTTCGTCTATGCTTTCTACAAGGGCAGCTTCCTCCTGCCGCAATGCTCTCTTTAAGAAAAACCCATGAAACGCCCATCCTAAGGAACAATCCATTTTGTTGTGGTGGTCATCCTGGAGTGTCTGAGAAGACTTGATCCAGGATCCCTGGGTTTCCAAACTGAGGTGCCCACATACACTTTATAAGATGGTCTTACATTAGCATAGAACCTGTGCACATTCCTAGCAAACCCTGAAGCCCCTTGGATTATGAAGAACACCTAAAACAAGGTAAACAGCAGTTAGATGGCATTGCTGGGCAGCAGTGACAAGAGCAGAATCTGTTCATGCCTCTTAATAGGGCAATTTCATAAATTTTCTTCTAAATATTTTCTGAGGGATACGGCACCCTTGGATATGGTGGACTGACTGTATTGTGTATCTTTCCTCCAATAACTTTCTGTGCTAGAATACAGTGTTTCTGGTACAACACAATTTGTATGTACTCTTGGAATATCTTGAATTTTACAAAATTCAACACTGAAAATGATAGAGCTTTTGGGAAAAAAATGGTTTAGTACTTTCTGCTAAAAACTAAGATCTGCCAAACATAATCAACAATAACTGTATGGTAGAGGGGTGATCTGGCCATCCAGGCAGGTGGCTGTGTATAGCTGGTCATTAACATAGCAAGTATTAGAACTACAAAAACAACAGGGAGAAAATTCAGCAAAACTTTAAGAAGGGAGAGGCTGCTAGATGCTGAGGTAGGAGGAATAGAACCTGTCCCAACCCAACAGCTGCGCAAGGCTATGACTGCATTTGTCTGGGGAGGAGACCTCATGGGAAGGTAACCATCATGATTTTATAAAAACAAAAACATGCGCACACACACATCATAGGAGCTTATCTGAGAATGTTTTCTAGCCTTCCTCAAGGTCGTCAGTCTAGTCCTATGTGTCTTGTTCCTTTGCTTAGCAAAATTTATATTAGTCAACACAACTTTCACCTTCCACAGAGACCTTGCACCTTTTTACCATTCATGCAGGAGTCAATTCACTGTACAAAAAGAGCACAGAGTGTTTCATTTCCTCAGCTAGACTCACCTGCACTGGCTCTGTGCCCTTGGCGAGGCTGTCCCTCTCCATGAGCAGAAGCAGGCCCCAGAACCAGGGCAGGAGCTGAAAACTGAGCCCACCTGGGCTTCCCCACCACTTATCCCAGCCCTGTACCACAGAAAATCACTTCCAGAGAAAGATGTGACCATGGAGTCAAACCAACAGAAAAGCATAATTACTTACATATAATATGTTGGATAGAGTCCTTCAAAATACCAGCAATGTTTTTTGGCCTCTATGCACTGGAAATAGAAGCAAGAGAAACTTGGTTAGTTATTGTACCTTGTATATCATGGAAACTCACCCAGGCAATAATGGGGGGGATGTAGCTTCAAAGTATGAAAAGCTGGAGGTATGGAGCATGCAGTATTTAGAGGAAGACCACCTCTCCCTTCTCATGTCTAGTTCTTTTTATATATTTAAAGGGGAGAAAGAAACACCTATTTTCTTATTATCTTTTTAGCTTTTCATATCTCTAAGTTAGAATGCAACAATTTCATCAAAAAGCTAAGTAAAATAGTCTTGTTTGTGCCATGGTTAAACCCAAGGTTTTGTGCACGCTAGGCAAGTACTCTAACACCAAATTATACTGTAGTCCCAGTTTCTAAAATGCCCATAGTGTTATGCTTCAGATTACTAAAGAAGAAAGAAATAAAGCACTACAGAGATTTCTATCCCCCTCCCCATTTTTTTTATCTTTATTGGTACATTAAATATACACATCATGATTGCACTCCATAATGGGGATTTGTACCAGTATAAGACACAACTTAATTCTCATTTTTTCCCATACCCCTACCCACCCTACCACCCCCCCATATACATAAAATTTGTTTCCTTACTTTTTTGGTACAATCTCAACATTGTCCCCTTTCACCTTATTTTACATTGAGCATTTTCTATTTCACAATATATAACATACAATGCTAGGACTCATTTACATCTTCATTTTCTCATACCAGAGAAAAGATGTGATATGTACCTATCTGTTTTGAGACAGGGTCTCGCTTTGTAGTTCAGGCTGGCCCTGAGCTCAGCCTCAAACACACATCACAGCAACCCTCCTGCCTCTGCCTCCCAAGGGCTGGGATTACAGGCGTGAGCCACCATGCCCAGCACTGTGGTATGTGGTACTGATTGCTCCTGGGGTGAGTCTCCACGCCCAGTATTGTTATGTGGTTACCGGGGGATCTAACCGGGTCCTTGCGCTTGCAAGACAGGTGCCAGAACCACTGAGCTAACTCACCGGCCCTTCCCATTTTTGTTTTTGAAAGACATGTCCCACAGTTTTACCATTTCTAGATCTTTGTCTTTTGTAAGATTCCAAAATCAATTCTGAACCCACTTGTCCTGCAGTGAAGACTAATGTCTGCCAGACTGCATGAGACAGGGTCACTCAGCAGCACCCGGGAGATCACAAAGGTTCCTCTCGCACACCAGGAAGACAGGAGGAAGGGAAAGGGAAGCCTTCTACAGCCTTCTCTGGGGGGACCTCAAACCCACACAGCAGAGCAGGACAGGGCAGGCGAGACCCTTGGGGCACACCCTGGCTCAGCGCATCTCTAAGTGTATGTCATCAACAGCTCAAGGAGTTCTGAAGCAAAAGGGTTCTGACCTATACACAAGGCTTCCTGAAATCATTTCACTCAGGCCACCTAGTTTCATGATTCACAGCCTTCTACTCATGTGATCCAGTTTATCAGCTCCTGTGTGTAAATAGAGCTTTCAGAGTCAGATGAAGCAAGGCTTCCATGCAGGGAAAGGGTTAGAGGAAGGGTTAGAGGAGGTAGGAGATCTGCCTCTTTTTAGTGCCTTCCTGTCATGGTGAGCCACATAGTAAGACAGAAACAGACCTCAAATCTACACTGGCACGCAAAGGACAGGTAGATGACAGTGTTAGGTGTCATGGTAGGTAATTTAGAGGGCTATGAAAATTATGTGAAATGCTGGTGCTTTGATACATGACTTAAGCCTCTTAGAAACACTCAGGCAGCCTGGAGTGACCCAGTTTTATTAATGGAAAATAAATTTAATTTAGCCTAGGTTAGCTCCTATCCACATCAAGAAATGAAGTTCAGACAGCCAAAGAAATCAATTTATTTGGGAAGGAAGAGCAATTTCAAGCCTCTGTCCGAGATCATAAGAGTCTCCTGCGAGGAACTAGAAACTGAAACCATCTTCTGCATTCTCTGTCACCAACACAACAGGCAAGCTCCCTGAACCCAAAGTTACACTCCAGACAGTCAGGAGGCGGTCTCCTCTGATGGTTTCCGGCCTTCGGTCAGAACTCAAGCCTCCCCTTTGATCCCTGCCTGCTTCTCAGGGACACTCATAGAATCACATCCAGGAACTGACGAGCAAAAGTTGAGGGTGCTCAGGTGGCACAAGAAGTGAAAAGTGCTGTCTGTGATCTCACCAAACTCAGTTCCTGACCCAAAGCAGGATGCTTTTTGCTATCCAATCCCCATCACCAAACTCTGGAAGAAGCAACCAAAGCAGCACCACTGCATCTCAGACAGCATGTTTCCTTCCAGGTGATTTTCACCTTTTTATATTAACATTGTCACTGGGATGTGTGAATATCAGGAGCACCGGGTTAGAGGTCTGGAAACTGAGGCCCTCGGTGGGTTCTTTCTCAAGCTCACAAAGATTCTTTCTAACAGCAACACCTACCTGCACACTGCTTCTCCTGGCCTGACCCATGTTACTCAAGAAGACTGCTCTGCCCACCTCAGCCCCACTGCTGGCCTGTGAGGGGTCGAAGAGAGAGCAGAAAGACACTGCAACCTGATGTCAACAGGACCAGAGACTACATGTGCTGTGCGTGTGTGTGTGTAAGTGTATGTCAACTGTGAATGTTTTCAAAGTACAAAAGGTTCACTGAAAGCACTGAACTGTTCCACATACCCCATCTGGCTGGCAGTACATCCTGGCTGTAGGAAGGAAACTCAGGAAATGTTTGAAACATTTCTAACACAGCCAATAAACCTACCATGATCTCCCTCCACAAATATGAAACCCTACATGCACAGAGTTGTTTATTGCAGCATTATTTCTAACAGCAAAGCCTTAGAAATGAGGCAAATGCCAGGAGAGGATGCTAGCTAATGAACAACAGCATATCTTACATAATGGAGTACTATGCAGCAAATAATGAGAGTCTCCAAGCCCTGATAGGAAATGGTTTCCAAGATATATATAAGGCTAAGTGAAACAGCATTATACACAACATTATGCCCAGTAAGCTATCATTTACAGAAAAGGAAATTTATACATTAGTTTGGTTTTTACAAAGGGTCCCAGGACTTGTATAGCAAAAACTAATGAAAATGCTCAGGCTGGGGAGTTAGCTCAGTGGTTCCAGCGCCTGTCTTGTAAGCGCAAGGACCCGGGTTCGATTCCCTGGTAACCACATACCATACTGGGCGTGGAGACTCACACCCAGCAGCAATCAGTACCACATACCACAGTGCCGGGCGTGGTGGCTCACGCCTATAATCCCAGCACTCGGGAGGCAGAGGCAGGAGGACTGCTGTGATGTGGGTTTGAGGCTGAGCTCAGGGCCAGCCTGAACCAAAAAGTGAGACCCTGTCTCAAAAAAACCTTAAAAAAAAAAAAAAAAAAGAAAATGCTTGCTCTGAGGTCATGGTGTGGTGAGGTAGATGAAGTCAGAATTACAATGAGGTTTTTCTGAGGACGTATTTAATACATTAGAACTTCTGAACTGAGCATCTTTCATATGTAAAAGCATAAATGTAAGCAGAAAGGAATCTAAAACCACTCTCAGAGTTGGTGGTGCAGTTCAGTGTAAAAAGTATGCTTTGGGTTCAACCTCCATTCCCACCAATAATCAAGAGTAAAATCCACTTAAGAGATTGAAGTGAACTGTAAATTGAATCTTCACCAATTTCCTAGGTGACAGCCACCTAATCCTGGGTCAAGGACATCCTGTTTTTCAGGTACACCTTGATTTTTTAAAAGATAAAAGCATAAGACTTCTTATCAATATCATTTATTAATGGGAAAAAAGCACAGTAACTCTTAAGATTCTCCACCATCATAGAAAACACACACACACACACACACACACACACACACACACACACACACCAGCAACTCACATACTGCCAGAAAATAACGCTCAGGGATGCAGTCCTGCCCTACAGTCTCTTGGTGGCTTGGGGACAGAGATACTGTCTAACTAAGCAGCCTGGCTGCTCCTCCCTGGGGAGGTCCTGTAGGCACTCCTAGGTTACTCTGAAGAGTCTCTAGCTTGCTTCTCATGCTTCCATGTTTAATAAAAGAAATGTATGAGAGAACCCAAGGTCTTTAACCAAATGCAGTAGAAACCTCTATCTCCTGTAAATAACAATTAATCAACACCAGGCTTGGTGGCTCATGCGTATAATCCTAGCACTCAGGAGTCAAGAGACAGGAAGACTGCCTCGAATTTGAGGCCTGCCTGGGCTACTTAGTGAGTTCAAGACCAGCTAAATACATAGTGAGACCCTGTCTCAAAAAAAAAAAAAAAAATCTAAAAGGCAAGCAGCTGGAGAAAATACTCAACTATAATGGATTTAAATAATACACAGGTTACAGAGAGAAAAAGAGCTGGACAAAGGTGTGAATCCACCATGTACAGAGCTCTCTCAGCATGCATGGCCTTGAAGTTCATAATAACAAAACAACAATAAAAGTAAAGAAGGGCCAGGGATTTAGCTCAGTGGTTCCGGCGCCTGTCTTACAAGCACAAGGACCCAGGTTTGATCCCTGGTAACCACATACAATACTGGTCATGGAGACTCACCCCAGCAGCAACCAGTACCACATACCACAGTGCCGGGTGTGGTGGCTCACGCCTGTAATCCCAGCACTCGGGAGGCAGAGGCAGGAGGATTGCTGTGATGTGAGTTTGAGGCTGAGCTCAGGGCCAGCCTGAACTACAAAGCGAGACCCTGTCTCAAAAAAATAAATAAATAAATAAAAGCAAAGAAAATAGACAGTAGTAAATGGGAGAATTTTTAAAGGCCAATATACTTATTTTAAGAAATAGCATTCATCAGTAAATAATTATAAATTGTGTTATGGTTTTATTCTATAAAAATAGTAAAAATAATAATGATTATAATAATAAACAATTCATCCTTTGTTGGTAAGGCTATGAGAAAAAAAATGTGCCACATAATGCTGTTGGGAAAATTAATTTCTCAAGAGAACAATGTATCAAGACAAATAAGAAATCACTAAAATATACACAACCAGAGCAATATTATTACATTTAACCATGATAAAATAACTATTGTGGAAGTGTAACTTTAAAAAAAACTGTAAATAGTCACAATTTCCAAAATAAAAATTTTAAATTTGCTATTTTAGGTATAAAATTTTAAATTAACATCTAATATACTTTTGGGTGACAAAATTAAAGTACTGGTAGATGTCTATTAGTGGGCACTTGCTTTCAAACTCTAGAGATACATATTAATATGGGACATTTTTGCTAATAAAACAGCATATCTAGAACCATTTACTACTGTTAGATATGATAGAAGAGAAAAAAATATGCAATAATGTGTACCAAGCTAGGGTTTTAAATCAGTGGTGGAAAGCCTGCTTAACATGTGTGAGGCTCTGAGTTTGATTCGCAGAAGAAAAAAGAGTGAGAGTGAGAGAGAGAACGAGAGAGAGGAGATAGAAGAAGAGACCTGGGTCAGGAAAGGAGGAAGAGATGTGAATGAATCAATAAATTATCTTCTGGCTGTACTAAAGATTTTTTTAAATTTTACATTACGGTAATTCCCAAGTTAATATTCACATCATTTTGCTCGTAAATCTCAATAAAATTTCATTTTAAACAAGGCAGAGTACTAAAGGTACCCAAAAAAGTGGAAAGTGGATGTGAAGAGATATTTAAAATTGATTAATAAAAGTATATATCATCAAAGTAGGAACTGAATACAAACTAAGAGTTGAACAAAGTTCATGAAAAATGCAAGGGTAGAGAAAGTGTATTGAGATTAGTATTCATACAGTTAGCCATTACAACAGTATTTATAAAAAATTTAACATCCTGGAAAGTCTTCCTTAGTAAACTTAGAAGACATTACTTAGTCTTAATTTCAATAATCTAAAAATAAATATAGGTTCATTGGGAAAAATGTAAGAGGACAAGCCTAAGTTTATAGGATTATATTTTGGATGGTAAAATTTCTTTAGTGTTACCTCAAACATATCCTTCAATTTAAGCTAAAGGCAAGAAGTACAAAAGAGCCCTAAATTAATGCAAAGGATCAGATCCAAAATACTCTAGGACTACTGAGGCTCATAAGACTTCTAAAAATCAGGCCATTATTTAAAACATTGCTAGCACATAAATCACGATTCATAAAATAGGCAATCCTCGTTCTAGCTCAATTGACTGAAATTTTATTTGCAGGCTGCTAATGTCACTTTTGCTCATTGTATAACTTGGTGAGCTTTAGGATTTCTATATAGCGACACTCCTAAGAATTCATGTCTAGGACTTTCTTTCTCCCCCAGAAGGGTCCTTCCTGTATTCTAGGGTCAACTCCATCTCCTGTCCCAGTCCTAGGTAATACTTTATAATCTTGCCTTTTCCACAGGATTTATTTAAATGCAATCATACAGGTTCGTCTTATTTGGATTTTGTTCATCTAGTTACTCTTTCTGGCAAGTAATCAGTTACACAGATTAAGGTATTCTTGGAATGGGGATTAGACTCCAAGGGCACCAGCCCCATGGATAGATTCACTTGTGGATGAGTTTGTAGCTGAGTGAGCCCTTAGAAAGTTGGTCTGGCCCCAGGAAATGGGCCATGGGCGCATGACCCTGGGACTCCACCTGGTCCCAGCCCTTTCCTCACTCACTGCTCTTCCCCTGCTCTCTGATTCCCAGACACCATGAGTGAGCAGCTTTGCTCCTCCACACCATTCCACCATGATGCTTCTGCTTTGTAATCAGCTGCGAATGAACTGAAATCTGTGAAAATATGAACCAAATCTCCTCTAAATGGTGGGTGTCAGGTGATTCGTCCTAGCCACAAAAAGCTCACCGACAATCCACAGATCAGCATTTCATAGTGCTGGATAGTATTCCTTTGTATGGGTGCACTACATTTTGGTTTCTCCATCCACCAGCTGGTTGACCTCTGAGTTGTTTCTATTTTAGCTGCTAAGTATGAAAAAGTATTCTACAAATATTTACAATCATGTCCTTGTGTGGGCATACATCTTCATTTCTTGGATAGATACCTAAGAATGAATTGCTATGTCACATGGTAGCTCCATATATAACCTTCTGTTTTTCTTTCTTTTTTCATTTTTTAAAGAGATGAGGTCTTGCTATGTAGCTCAGGATGGCCTCAAACTTGTGAGCTCAAGCCATTTTCCTGCCTCAGCTTCTCAAGCAACTATGACTACAGGTAAACATCACTGTGCCTTTTCACGTAACTTTTAAAGAAACTGCCAAAGTCTTCCAAATCAGTGACACCACTTTATAATTCTATCAGCAATGTAAGTGGCCTCAGTTTTTCCACTTCCTCACCAACACTTAACTCTGTGTGTGTGTGTGTGTGTGTGTGTGTGTGTGTGTGTGTGTGTGTGTGTATGAGGGGTCCCGATGGTGGCCAAGGCTTCATACATGCTAGGCAAGCACTCTACTGCTGACCTACATCTCCATCCCTTACAAAACAGGGTTTTTTTGGAGGTGGGGGATGACAGTGTTTTTTGCTAAGCTGACCAGACTGGCCTTAAACTCGTAATCCAATCGTCTTGCTTCCCCCTCTCAAGTATCTGGGGTTAAAGGTGTGTACTCCATTGCTGCTTTGTTTGTCTTTGTGATATTAACCTTACAGCAGTATTCTAGAATTTAACATGTTCTTAACTGACAGTCCACAGATCAGCATTTCAAAGTGCTGAATAATATTCCATTGTATGGATGCACTGTGATCATTGTATGGATGCATAGTGATCTACAGCATCTTTCATTCTAGCTCAAGGACAAGGTAAAAACAGTGATATATTTTCCATATGAAATGTCATTTAATATCACAACCACATGAGCTAAATGATATGTCCATTTAAAGATGAGCAAAGGAAGATCCCAAGAGAGGGAAATTATATTGCAAAAGCAGCACAAAGACAGTAAGCACAAAGCTGGGATTTTGGCTTAGGGTACAATGGTTTCTAAAGTCTGCATATCTTCTCTGACTCTGTATAGCTATTATAACTTCTTGTGTCACCATATTCCATGATCCTGTTTTTTCAATGTCTATCACATCTTGCACAGGAAGTCAAGGTGAGATTGATTGTAGGTATTCTACTGTTCAGAAGAAAATTAAAATGATGACTGGTGAACAAGGAAGACTTCACTTATGTCCCTCAAATAATCTTTTGTTCTGTTTTTGTTGTTGGTTTTTTTTTTAAGGTTTTTTGAGACAAGGTCTTACTTTGTAGCTCAGGCTGGCCCTGAGCTCAGCCTCAAACTCACATCACAGCAATCCTCCTGCCTCTGCCTCCCAAGTGCTGGGATTACAGGCGTGAGCCACCACGTCAGACACAGTGGTATGTGGTGCTGATTGCTGCTGGGGTGAGTCTCCAAGCCCAGTATTGTATGTGGTTCTCGGGTATGGAACCTGGGCCCTTGCGCTTGCAAGACAGGCGCCGGAACCACTGAGCTAAATCCCCGGCCCAACTTTTGTTTTGTTTTTTGAGACAGGGTGTCAATGTATAGTTCAGGCTGGCCTTGAGCTCACTATGTAGCTTAGGCTGGCTTTGAATTTGTAGTGTTTCTTCTGCCCCGGCTTCCTGAATGCTGAGATAACAGGCATGTGCCACCACCACACCTGGCTCCAAACAAACTCTGATGGCTTTAGATGTCATATATTGCAGCATTCCTCAACACTCAGTGCTCTCATTTACTGCACAGGGGGGGCAAACGTGAGGCACAGAGCACCTATCAGCTTCCAAGAGACCCAATTTCTCTATCAGAATTACTGACTGTCCACAAAAAACCCACAAAGCCCAAAGAACAGACCATGTAGAAAAACTCCTCTTTCACTCTATAGAGATTTTGGTTACTAAAAATACTTACAGGTGCAACTTCAAGGCATAAAAAACATGAAATGAATGTATCGTCTTCAGGCAAAAAGATTTGTGTGAAAAGTTTTCCAAATGTCACAAAAAGTTCATTCATTCAAAAAATGATGACTGGAGATTTAGTTAGAATGGTCTGAAAACAGTGCTAACAGATGGAAATAGCAGTGCCACTTCCACTGGCTGCAACAAATGGATATTATCAAACTTAATTATGGGCCCAATTCTAATAAAAGCTTCAAACAGAAACCAAACCTTCAGATGCTCTTCCTAAGGGCCTGATCCGAAAAGCCACCCTTTTAATGTAATCCATAGAACATAAGAAATACAACACAGTCAGTCAGCTTCCTCCTTGCTGAGACAAGATACCCAAAACTAGTAACTTAAAGGGGACAGGATTAATCTGGGCTAGGGTCACTACACCGTCAGCTGGCTCTGAGACAGAAATAGCATGAAGAACCTGGCAAGGAAAGCTGCTCTGCTCACAGAGGAGAGCAGCCCCAGAGAGGAATCAGAGACATAGACCCTGAATTCATACCTCCACGTCCACCAGACACACCCGCAAATGTGATTACTAATCTCCTCCCATCCCCCAGACAAGCCAGCCATGCCTCTGGTATGAAAATCCACATAGCAGCTCTGCAGGCATCTGACCTGCAACTGACGATGTCAGAGGAAGTAACAGAGCAGAGAAAGGCTAGCTGTTTCCAACTACCGTGCTCAACGAAGAGGAAATCTGAAATCCACACTCCTCTTCAGTAGGACCTAAATCTTTGCCAGTAAATTCAAAGCTTAATCATCAGATTAAGGAATAAATAGCAATTTTTCTCTTTCTGTGAACAGAAGTATCTACAGAGATTAAGTACTACAGATCCAAGAGCAAAATTTCAAAAGAAAAACAATGGATAGAGAGTAGAAGGGATCCCTAATAGGCTGTGCACCACTCTCCCCATCAGACTTAAATTTTAGAGGGAAGTTCCAGACCTTCTGCTGATGCACCAAGCTGAGAACGTCCATGCTCTCACTCAGAAGTGCAACTGAAGAGCTGAGATTCAACTGGAACATGCCTTCAGGCCAAATAAATTATGCTAGCTACATTTTAAGACTCTGTGAGCCAAGGTGGTGATACATACTTGTAATCCCAGCTGAGGCAGGAAGCCTCACACCAGCGCAGGCAATTTGATAACTTAGAAAAACAATACCTCAAAAAGAGAATGTTTTGTGTCATTGAAAGGTCTAAAAGGTTCACCCTCTCTGTTCTCTGGAACGGAGAAAAGCATCCTCATCTTGCTCTGAGGTTTAAATGAAATAACGCATGCAAAGTGCCTGGCAGAGGCCGCCCAGCGCTGTACCTCGTGATGCACCATCACATTCTGTTCTGTGTAGGTTCAGTCTGAAAACCACGACCTTGTAAAACTCAACCAAAGACACAGTTCAAATTTGCTTATGTCTTATCAATACTGGGAATTTAGAACCTGGAATTCAATCACAGTGAACCACAGCAAACCAGATGCTAGTACAGTAGTTACCACCATGGCCAGACAGTCAATAGTTTGGTAATAGATCCCAGGAAGAAAATGAGACACAAAGCAGTCTGCAAGGACACCAGCCCTACCAATGAACCTGATGTCTTGTCATTTTTTTTTTCTCCTGGGGAGCTTTAGGAAATACAGTAAATGTTGGTCACTCTTCCTTATTCCTACCAAATTTCACATCCTCCCAATTGTGATAATACAAATTTTCATTGAATCTGGAAATATTTTCTAAACTACACTCCAAAATCTATTTTGTTAAGCCTAGGAGACTTTCTGTTTTTTACTGTGAACTGATTTAATTATAAATGCTAAAGGGCCATATTTTCATAGTCAAATGTGGAGGAAATAGAGGGGCAATTCTATGTTGCCCCAACAGACTACACATTAGTAAATACGAGTGGAGCATGGTGGTACATCCCTGTAATCTGGAGCCCAGCATGGGAAAGTTAGTGAGTTAGAGCAAGACCCTGTTGTGGGGGGGGGGGGGCGGCGGCTGCAAATAAACAACCTGGGTTCAATCCCCAGGATCAAAAAAAAAAAAAAAGCAAGTACAAATATCTCCCTTATCTGGGAATTAGCTGTCTTTGTTCCTTGTGGCTGTCTGACCCCCCTCCCTCTAATATCAAACCTTGTATATACTATGCAACTACTTATGACCAAGTTTCCTACATATACCTTCCTACAATAATGTTTAATCTGTAAGTTAGGCAAGAAGAAACTGGCAACAATAACTGATAATACAATAAAAGAATAATAACAATAATTGTAACAAAAGTTATGAGTGTGGCTTCTCTCTTAAAATATACTGGGCTGTACTTTCAGACTTGGGTTGACCACAGAAACTATACAAAATGGCAAAGTTGGCAGGGCTGGGCTTCTGGCAATGCTTCATCTAGACCAGCTACGACTCTCTGCCTTATACAGAGGGCTGGCAGCGAGCAAGCAGGGACACTGGCTTGGACATCTGGAGTCACCACTGTCCATGGCACAAGTTGTGTCACCCAGGGACGCAGCGGTCTTAGACTTCCAGGCTGCCAAGCCCTGTACCTCTCTGATTCCCTGTGCCACAAAACAAGCTTTCTTTCCTGAATCAGCCTGGAGACTGGGCACTGACTGTGTGCTGACTACCATAATCTGCTTCTAGCCAGAGGAAAGAAGTGGCAATTGTGAGGTGTAGCAGCGGGGACTCTCCCAGCTTCTGCATATGATGGGGATGCTGCTAACTCAAAAAAACCCTCTATGATCCCCAAGAAAATCTCCAGATGGGAAATGGTAGGGGGCTGAATGCAGAATAAGCAAAAAGAGGAATGTATACTTGCTGTGTGGGTGCAAAAGGCGCTTATTTATTCACACATTCATTCTTTCATTTTTGCAGCACTAGGGATCAAAGCGAGGGCCTTCTCAGTGAGCTACATCCTCAGATCCTTCGTGTCTTTTTTTCAAACAGTCTCCTTATGTTGTTAAATCACTCAGGATGGACTTGAAACTAGGATCCTTCTGTCTCAGCTTCCCAGAATGCTAGGTTACCCAGGCATGTCCCCATACGGAGCTAAGAGGTGGCTCATTTTAGTCCTTGATCTCCAAGGGTCTTCATTTATCATTCATCAAAGTAGTGATAATGGTCACTTATTATGCTAATTAATTCAATACCTTAGTCTGCAAACATCTCCACACTGGTAAAATGCTGCTTTCAGATCTCAAACCTGATCCTGCCACTGCCCTCTCAGAGCTCCTATGGGACAAGAGCCACATCAGCCTGGTCTGTGTACCAGCTCAGGCCAATCTTCTCTGCCTGTTCTCTGCCCCCAAGGGTCCTGAGGTTGTCTCTGGGGCTTCATTTTTCAGTGCACCCCACACAGAAACCACTTACCCACCCGTTTCACGTAACACTATTTATGCCTGGGGTCTCAACTGGTGTATGATTTCCCTTCTAAATAGCAAACCACAAGATGGACTTACATGTCCCCCTCAGTAATCTGTGCACTCATGTGTATCCTGCAGTGAGAGCTTTCCGCAGTCACAGCCTGGAGCTTGTGTGCTGCTCTGGTCTGGAGATGTTTTGTGTCCCCAAGGACTCCTGTGTGGACAGCTGTTCTCCAGCATGGAGACAGAGGAAGAACCCTGAAGAATGGGAGATGGTTCTATCCTGGGGAGCACCACTCTCAGAAGAGATTAAGGTAACTCCCAGAGAACCCCAGATAGTTCCCTACATGGTAGCCTGGCCTCTGCATCCTTCCATGCCCTCCCTGTACATGGCAGTGGCCCTCGTCATCCACCATATACTGATGCCACCATGAAGACCCATGCCAGAAACTAATACGACAGGACCACCTGACCTTGCACCTTAAGTCTCCAAAATTATTAAATAAACCTCTTTTCTTCATAAAGTACTAGTTCCAAGGATTTTTGTTACAGTGAAGAGAAAAATTTAAAAGGAAAAGGAAAAACAAGTCTCCTCTACCTTAAGCAATTCACCCTCAGACTTCTCCCTTCCCTGTGGTTGTTGTTAATTTTGTTCCTGTACATTAGGTCTTATGACCCCTCACTTCTGTCAGCTCCATTTTTCCCACCAAGATATCCTCATTTGCAAAACTGTCACTACATGACTAACTGCCTTTGTTCTACTTCTGGAAATCCACTTGCCCACCTACCACTTTCCCACCACTAGGAAGACCACGCACTCTGGTCTTGTGCCTACATACAAAACTAGAGCCTCTTCTTTGTTCGGGGCTCAGCCTTTGGATACAAATCCACTAGGCCAGAGCACATCTAAATAAATGCCTTGTTTCACCACTGGTCTCTCCTATCTTATTCTGCAACAACAAAGGCCAATGGACTAATATAGGTGTCAAAGTCTGTTCAGCTTCCCTTAGTCTCTCCCGAAGGAGAAACTAGGGGCACATCGGTGTTTAAAGAATGGAAGAAAATATGCACTGCGAGCCCACTGAGCTCCTGGTTTAGAGCCCCTCGACCACTCTGACTGATGGCTGCACTCAGTGAATTTCAAGGCGGTGCTCACTGGCATGACTTCAACTTCCTCTGGCCCTCCTTCCCACTTCCTGCTTGCTCATCACCCCCACGGAGTTTGTGGGGCAGGGGGTGAAAAGTGAAACACCACCAGGAAGAAGGATGGACAAACTCAGGCCTAAAAACTTTTTTGCCTAAAGTGGTGTAAATAAGCACTATTTTGTTTTTTTCTCACCCCAAAACTCATTTCTGTAAGGTTATCAGCAAATGTTTCATAGCTCTGTATCCCAGCTCCATTGTATCTTGCTTGTTAAAATTTGCGATAGAAATCATTTTCTGTGGCTTAAAAAAAAAGAAATGAGGGTTGGAGGGAGAAATAGAGAATATGACAGCAGAATAAAAAGACAAATGCAGGTAGGGGACAAAAATTTCCAAACACATACTAGACATCCACTGGATTCTCTACTCCAAATACTGAAATTCCCTGGGTAAACCAGCTATCAGAAGATTATCATCTGCTGCTTCATTTTCACGTCTTTCTCTAAGCCCTCCAGTCCCACCCAGTGCACACTGCCCATGCCAGCCTACATCATCCCTGGCTGCCCTTCTTCCTATGTTGTCTGTGGCCAGCAAGCTCTGTCTTTCCCCATCATTTTCCTGCCCCAACATTAAACATGTTCTCCTTGTTTGTATACGGGGCAAAAAGGAGGGCAGAACTGTGGCAAAGAGGAGGGAGAGCAGGGAGTTGGTAGCACCATTCGCCATGCTGAACAGTCCATGACCTCCAGCACCAGAGGCCTATCTGCGTAGCTCTGGCCCCCACACTGTCTTTCACTTCTCAGATTTCACCCTAACCCACTGGGAAATCTCTTGCCTCCTCATGTATGGCAGGGTCTTTTCATCTCCCCGGAAATCACTAACTACTTTTTTCTCTTTTTAAAAATTGTTTGCTTTATGCTGGGCATGGTAGCTCACGTGTGTGGTCTCAGTGCTCGGGAGGCAGAGGCAGGAAGATGAGTTCGAGACTGAGTGACAGAGCAGAGCAACTAAACTGCAGAGCAAGACCCTACCTCAAAAAACTTTTTAAAAAATCTGTTTGCTTTATTTTACCATTTTGATTAATCCTAAGGGCAATGTGATGGTTTGATTCATGCGTGTGTTAGGTTATGAACAACCAAAGTACGTAACATATCCATCACCTAAATTACCTTCTCTCCTTCCCTCCTGCCTTCCTCCCTTTCTTCTGCTTCCTCTTTCTACGTTTTATTCTCTTCAGTATTGGTAAGTGCATCCAAGACTTTTACACTGACCTGCATCCCCGGCCCCTCCTTTAATTTTGGGACAGGGTCTTGCTAAATTGCCAGGCTGAGCTCAAACTTGCTATCCTCCTGCCTCAGCTTCATAGAGTGCTGGGATTACAAGGCAAATACAACTATGCCTGGGAATTTTTATCATTTCTCTATGCTGAGTACATTCACAATTTTCTCTTCTATCTTGAAATGTAATGCATTACTGTTAAAGTGCCACATGTTAGTGGGACTTATCCCTTTCATCTAACTGTAGCATCAGACCCACTGAACACCCCTCTACTTTTTTTACTTGTGAGTCTGGGTTTGTGCAGGTCTCTACTGGAACTCAGATGCCTCACAGGACATTCAATTCCAGATTCAGGGCAGGAACCTGCGTTCCTGGCTGTATCCTCATCCCAAATTCCATAGCACTTCTTGCCTCTGCATCTCTTTCCATGCCCACCTCTGCCCCTGAGGATTACCTGGAGTAACCCCACTAAAGAGGCTCAGCCTCAGGCACACACCTCTCAAGCTCGGGTCATCACTGACAGCAAAGTATGGTCGTAACTGTGCTATGTGTAGAAGTGAACTGCCAGCCCAAAGAATGCTCAGTGCTGCTGTCACATGGATCACCTACATAGCCGGTCTACAGCTGCCTCTGTCCCCTGGGACTTGCCATGTTCCAATCATGCACTTGGCTGGGCCTCCTCTACTTCTCACTCCAGGGTCTGCCCAACAGGGGTGCAGTTATGCATCTGTACAGAAATGCACACGTCCTCTTTCTAATCTGCCTGCTCAGATTCTAATTCCATCCTCTCAAGTTTGGAGGCCGGAACTGGCTACTTCACTAAGGTGACTAAAACTCAGACAAGATTTACAGCAGTGGAATCGAGAGCTTACAGCACAATGTGCTTCAAGATAGGTAAAGTGCAATCAAGTCCCTGTCACGTCAAGTGTCTCAGGGTGCTGACTACAAAGCATATGAACTGTGTCAGGATTTAACACTAAAACTGTCAGGGGTGTCAAGACCAGGGTCACAAGCAGCATTTGATCTTCACTCAGGTATAGAAACTTCAGCTGCCGGAAAGGCACCTCACCCTCTTGGCTGAGGCAGAAAACTGTCAGCATAGCTGAGAACTTTAACATAAAGGGAAAAGAATGGAATTCAGAGCCTGTGCGGGTGCAGAGAGGTGGACTTACCTGCATAAATGACTGACTTAAAGCTTTGATGTCTGGAGGACACTAAGAAGTTTCTGTCAGGGCATTTTCTGACAGTAGCACAAGGGTGCAGGAAATCCCTTCTTTAGGGTTTGGATCTTAAACAAACTCCAAGGTCAAGTATGGAAGGCTTGGTCTCAGCCTGAGGCACCACTAGGAGGGACAGAGCTTAGGAGGTTGGTCACTGAAGTCATGTCCTGGAAGATGATAATGAGACCCTGGCCTCTTCCTCACTCTCTCACTCATCCACTATGAGTCCTGTCTCCACCACACCTCCTCTCATGCCAGGCCACAAA
>PVIR01018754.1:0-32939 GCA_004026965.1 Petromus typicus | reverse complement strand
AAAAAAAAAAAGAAACTGTCTGTTGCTCATTTGACACATAAAATGAAAGTGAGCGCCCGGAATTCTGTTTGACAATGTTGGAGGCTGAAGAGGAGGAAACAGCATTTGATATTTTAAGAGGCAACCCGAGTATTCGTTAAGTAACTGCTCTCTTTAGGGGACAAGTCACTGCTTTCCACTCTCTCCATCCTTAATGACGTCTTTAGCTTTCAGTCCTCTCCAGTGGAGTGGTCCGACAGTCATCAATCCAATTAAGATTTTAAAACTCTACGTAGGAATAGGATGTCCAGAATAATGAAGGAAGAAGCTAAGCAGATCTTCTCTCCAGCCAAATAACAAATTAAATGGTGGAAATTATTTTCAAAAGCAATGAAGTCCCTGGAAATTATTCAGAGGGCATACAGGAAATGGGGAAAAAAATCATTCAAGAAAATCTATTAAACAAGAAAAATGAGAGTCTGTGGCCCGCGAGTCGCTTCCTGCTTTCTTTCCCGCTCCAGTGCAGACTCGGCTGTTTTGGGGAAGTGTCACCCGCACTAACCCCCTCCTCTGGACACCCCGGATGGGTTCCTCCCCCTCAGCTCCCCGTTGGAGGCTGTGGTCTCACCCAGAGGGGCTGCCTCTCCCCAGATCTGTCTGCGGGGCTGTGTTCCAGGGAGTCCAGCCCAGAAGATGCCCCCATACTGTTTACAGGGCGCAAACTACTCCAGGTGAAGTGCATTGAGACCCCGACGGTCTGCCAGATCATTCACTAGTCGGGTGCGAAGCGCCCGCTGACCCTCAATTCCGGCACACACTTCACAGAAGGAAACATTTGTCATTCTGGAAAATATAGATCCTAACTCCAGCTCCGGCTGTGCTATAGGGCTTCCGCCTCGGGAAGAGTGAGCCACCAAGACCCTGGGCTCAGCAACTTCGCTTCAGGGTCCACCAGTGCCTGAAACAGATGCCAGAGAAACGCACATCCACGAGCGCAGGGTGCTGGTGAGCGGAACGCAGATCGCGTGGACAGCGATTAGAGGGTCCGGCAGGCCCTTGAATGCAGGAGAAAACAGCCGGGCACTTGGCAGGTAATAGATAGTGAACGCGCGCTCCCCGAAGGTCACAGTCCACCGGGCAAGTGGGTGAGCGTGCACGCGTTGCGTATGCACGTTGTGTATGCACGTTGTGCGCGCGCGCGCCTGCTCTACATTCGTATGCACGCTGTGTACGTATGCATGCGTGCGCATGCGTACACATACTATGCGTGCACGTTCATGCAGGTACGTGCTCGCGCACGCTGTGTATTTGCGTATGAGATGAGGCGGAGCTCTCTCAGGCAGGTGACAATCAGGACATGCACAGACCCCACCCAGAGAATCGTTCGGGCCTGAACAGTCCGTGCAACACTGGAGCATCACAGACTCGTGGCGCTTAGACACACTGTCTAACCAAAGGCTGAATGAGAGGAAAGTGACTCGGACCCAGAGGGAACTTCTGGGACACCATGCTTTAAAACAGCATCTCAGCTTCCCCTGGGTGCCAGGAAGGCTGTATCCATGCTGTGCCCTCTCAGGGACCCATCAGAGAGAAGCCATCACCAGATACACAGACACCAGAGTGGGACCATAAGACACCGCCACTACTATGCTAGCTAGCTCTGTGCCGCACATACAGTGACAGTAAAGAGTGACATCTCCTTGGCTAGAAGGACGGACCTAAGCACGACCTTTCACCAGCAGGCTGACAGGCCCAGGCCGCAGGCTAAGAGTGTAACCAGGGAGACTTCTGAGCTTGGACGCCAGCGGCAACGCACTGCCGGGAGGCGGACTGCACAGGATGATGTTAGCGGTCACCGAAGTGCAGTAAACGAGAGCGGGGGCAGCCACTTCCAGAGGTGACATCAGTATTCACACACTACAGAAATAATCCCTGAAAGTACAGCCTTCTTCAGTATTCATGAATGCTATAAAACAGTATCTAAAATTTTCTAACAAAATCTACACGTAGTGCAAAACAGACAATCCGGAGAGTGTGACCATGAGAAAGAGACAGAGACAGAGAGGGAGGGAGTGAGGGAGGGAGTAAAGCCAAGATACAGAAGGGATCCCGACAAAGAACCTAGCAGATAAACACTTCACAGCAGCTCTTATGGTAAGTACGTTCAAAGACCTAATGTAAACTATGCTCCAGACAGAATGTGTGAAGACAGTATCTCACCTGAAAATTATCAGTAAAGACATAAAGACTATTAAATAAATCAGTGGAAATTCTGGATGTGGAAAGTACAAATAGAAATGAAAAACTCAGAGAGGGTCAGCAGTAAACTTAGAGAAATCAAAGGGAAATTGGAAAATATTTTCAGATGAATAAAAATGAAGAGACAGCATACCAAAATGTGCAACACACAGCTAAAGTAGTACTTCAAGGGAGTTTTACAGCTATAAATGCTTATATTAAGAACAAAACCAGGCTGGATGTGGTGGCTCACATCTGTAATCCCAGCACTTTAGGAGGCTGAAACAGGAGAATTCCATGAGTTAGAGGTCAGTTGAAGCTACAGAGTGAGTTCAAGGCCAGTCTGAACTGCAAAGTGAAACCCTGTCTCAAATTAACCCTAAAAACAAAATAAGCAAAGCGAAACAAACAAAACACCTTCCACCTCACTACTACCAACAAAACAATGAAGCCAGAGAAGGCAGCACAAACCTTAACACCAACACTCTGAGACATGGAGGAGAATCACAAGACTGAGCCCCGCCTGGGCACTTAAGAAACTTATTAAGACCTTGTCTCAAAAAATTAATCAAAAAAGGCAAAGTGCAGCCAGGGATTTAGCTCAGTGGTTCCAGTGTCAGCCTGGCAAACACAAGTCCTGAGTTCGATCTCTGGTATCACCTACCACAATGCCAGGCGTGGTGGCTCACATCTGTAATCCCAGCACTCGAGAGACAGCAGGAGGATTGCTGTGATTCGAGGCTCACCTGGGCTAAATAATGGGTTCAGGACCTGAATTACAGTGAGACCCTGTCTCAAGAAAACTAAAAAACAAAACAAAACAAAACAAAACACACCAACCCCCCCCAGATCAAATTTGTAATTTAAAAAATTTTCTTTCAAAGAAAACCCAAATCCAGTTATCTTCACTGATAGATGCTATTAACTGGAACCACAGAAGAAATAGTACTTCTCAAATTCTTCAAAAAAATAGAACAGAGAACACTTTTTAACTTATTCTATGAAGCCAGTATTGCCCTGACACAAAAATCAGACACTACAAGAAAATTAAAGGCAAATATTCCTTATGAATATAGACATAAAAATTCTCAATAAAATACTAGCAAATCAAATATAGCAACTTATAAAGAGGATTATATAAGTGGGATTTATACTAGTAGAAAGTTAGTTTATAGCTAGAAATAAATTAATACACATTATTAATAAAACAACCATGTTAGAAATGAAAAATAATCTCTATAGATGACATGATCCTGCACATACTAAATCTGAAGTAACCCGCCCAAATTCTCATTAGAGTTATAAAATATAACATGAATATAAAAGGTCAGCTTTACTTCTATGCACTAAAAATGACCATTCCAAAAAGGAAATTAAGAAAATAATTCCTTTGACAATAGCATGAAAGCAAAAAATAGGCATAAATTTAATGAAAAAATACATAATTTTATTATTATTTTTTGTTGTGCAGTACCAGGGATCGAACTCAGAACCTTGCACTTGCCAGACAGGTGTGATGCCACTGAGCTAAATCCCCGGCCCAAATTTAAAACTCTTAATGTTCTCTACTCAAAAAACATAGCAGTCATCAGTGTTATGAGTGGTACCACTCGGTGGTTCTGGAGTGATCCACACAGCGGAAAGATGGCCAGAGTGGTTTCCAGAGCTGTCAGCAGGAGAGCCAGTGGGAACAGGTGGCATGAATTTAGTCTCACTGACTGCTACCAGGCAGGCTGCAAAAAAGATTTGGGGAAAACAATAAATTAGGAAAAAAAACCTCCCTTATTTGTCTTAAAATAACACAATTACCAGGAAGCCAGGGGTTCCTATTTGGAGAGATCATTTTACATTACCAGCTCTTGCTGTGAAATGAAATCGCTTTCAACTAAAAATTCTGACAGATCTTTCTTTTTCCTCATGGGGATTTAAAAATTTTATTCACTTTTTTTTTTTTTAAAGAGAGAAACTTCTTTGTAAACATGATCTGTTTCTCATACTTTCCAGTGGCTGATTAGATCCACATTTTTAAGCAGATGGTGGCTGAGGGTACTAACAAAAGGAAAACACACTTTAATTTCCCTTATTAAATTGAGGTAGGAAGATCATCTTAGGACGATTAAATTAAGAGAACGTAAATAACTCATTCCTTCGGAAGATTCTAGCCAAAACCGCAAAGCTATTTAGGCAGTGACAATGGAAACCAAGTGGTCACCGGAAACGGGGAAAAGGCTCATTTTCTCCGTGACAAGTAGCAAGGATGCTCAGAGGACAGCTCTGGAGGAGACAGAAATCGCCAGGCGCCCTGGGGCTTGCACACCGACAGCAGAGGAAGAGCTGAGCTGCGCGGAACGCCACCTGCACACTTCGCGCTTTCTCCGGTTACCGCGGGGAAAACCTTCAGGGCCGGCTCCATTTACACCGCGGCCGCGAGGAGGGGCGACGAGAGCACGAGAAGCGACCTGCCGTTCTCTTTCAGAGCACAGATGCCATAACCTTTCCTTGAAGAGGCTTTTACACTTTATTACGTTTTCTTGTTCGTTTCTGGGAAGTAGATATTTTCTATCAGGACGAGGAGAATAAGTCTTTTGAGCTGTCAAATGGGATATTGCCTTTATTTCTTCCAGGTATAAATTGCATCTGCTTCGTGCCAGGAATACAAACCCTTTAGACAACAGTTCTCTCTGCACACGTGCAGCAGCGCCGCAGCACCCGGCCTGTGTCAGACCCGCTTAGTTACCAGAGGCCACTGAGGAGGCTGGAGGAAGCTGGTGCCGGCGCAGCGGCCACCCTGCAGACCGGGGTCACCACACAGGGCCGCACAGCCAGGACCAGGCCCTTAACTGGCAAGAAAAACACTGCGCATTAGGAAATGAGACTCAGCGATGGTTTTAAATCTGCCTGTATTTTTCAGTGTTCTGTCAATAGTATCTGAAAAGGTAAAGAGAAAAGCCTGCATTTACTGGCTGTACAAGTGTTGAGGTGTCTAGTGACCTGTTCCTCTTCTGCATTAATTGTGAGCCCTTGGGTTAAGTACATCCTCAGACCTTCCCTTGGCTCCTTTTGCATGAAGGAAGAGCACCTGTCATGGTGTCTGCTCTCAGGGTCTCTGTAGATTGTACCCTCCCAGCTGGCTTTCCCTCTGTGGAGAAGCAGGTTATGTCCCTTCCCCTTGAGCCCAGGAGACCTTGGTAGCTGTGTAACCAGCAGGCTGAGGAGGAAGAACTATGTATGATATGGCTTGTGTTGACAGGTCCCCCCAAAGCCTCATGTAGTCGTGGGTGGGGCTTTTTCTGGCGTCGATTCATGATGTGATGCTACGATCAAGGACCCTAACCCTAACCCTAACAAGGTTGTAGAGTGTGAGTACTGTCCACCGGAAGTAGTCTGTGTAAGACGAAGGGGCAGGGAGATGCTGCTGAGCTCCCACCCCATGTTCATTGCTTTGCTACCTTCTGTCTGCCATGAACTTCCTCCTCTGTGATGCCCTCTGCCTTGGAACCAGCCGATAACAGACTGAGACCTCTACAAACTGTGAGCCAAAGAAATCTTTCTGCTTTTCCTTGTGGATGTCAGGAATTTCATCTCAACAATGAGAAAAGTAACTAAGACGAGCTGCTGGGAGTCTCAGGAGGTCAGAGAAGACAACACGGCTTCTGATGCTCTGTCTATCCAAGGTGTTGAGCTGGGGCCAGGCACTGTCCTTTCTCAGAGAAGTCTAGGCCTCTGCCAGCACGAAAGCCAGATGTGGAAGTGAGTTCCCCTTTCCGTGGTCCTGGCTCTGTGTCCCCATTGTCATGCCGAGGCCCCGGATGCTGTGAGCAGGAGCAAGTTGTCCGTGCTCTGCCTGGTGTCCCTGATCACAGTGAGCTTGAGAAGTTGTGAGGGGCTGTTGCTGTGTCTGAGCCAGGTGAGCTGCTCTGTGGCAGCGGGTACGCACTGCTGTAATGACCTATGCCTCTTCCTGGCAGAAAGCACAGAAAAAGGAAAATAACACTGTTGGAGGAAAGAGGCCATGGTACCTTAATGAAAAACTTACATTTGTCATTTTGCAAAAATGATTTATCTCACTGAACCTATCTGAGTCAGCCGCACGATTATTTGCACCTTAAGTCATTATTTTAACAGGTCCATTATTCGTACATTCTAAGCATAGAAATAAATAAAACATGACCTAGTCCTCTTGGGTTCAAATCCTGCCTCTAACTTTTATTAGTGGTGTGGTTTGGGACAGGTTACTTAGCATTTCTGTGCTCTAGGTCCCTTATCTATCAATTAAAACAATATTAACATCAAAATTCAGGAGATAAATTTATAGTATATTACTGATATTTTTCTATACATGTGAAAAAATAATGAAATTAGATCACACACAAAAAGACACAGTCTCAGTCCAGAGTAGTTAAGGTCAGGAGGGAGAGCAGCGACCTGGACTAGAGAGCTGTTGTGTGTGTGCACGTGTGTGCACACGGTGAGCTGGAGGAGCTGCCGTTTTCACGCTGCCTCCTGGTACTAGATTTATCTTAGGAAGAGAACACTGTTTATTCTGCAGTGAATAATTAAAAAAAAGCTGCCAGGGATTTAGCTCAAGTGGTACTGCGCCTACCTTGGAAGCACGAGGTCCTGAGTTCAATCCCTGGTTGGTGGGGGGAGGGAGAGAGAGGTTCAGTCCATAGTCAGCTGGCTCCAAGGGCAGCACAAGGCAGAGGGGCCACAGTTCCTGGGGGACCCCCAACACCAAAGCAACAAGGGAAGCAACAGCCTTTCTCCGTTCCTTTTATCTTATCCAGTCTATGTAGGGAGCCCACTCACACCCTTAGTCATCACAGTGCCCTTGAGCCTGGCATTGCACCATGACTCAGTCATACTCTAAATTCAGCCACCTCTTAAAAAACCTCACCTGAGATCCCACAAGGTTTTGGGGGTTGTCTAGACGCAGCCATCATAGTCTCATTGGCTCTTCTTCCCGGAACAGGAGGCAAACCCAGGCCTAGTGCTTGTCAAGACTTTACTAGTCCATGTGCTCATGGCCAGAGCGAAGCCCACAGCCCGGCCTAAGGTCAAAGGACACAGATAGACCTGTGCCCTCAGTGACAAGGAGTGGCAGGTCACAGGCAGAGTCCAGGGAGGAAGACGGATCGGCCGGTCACAGAATCTGCCACCACAGTGTTCTTTTCCCTAAGGAGAGGTCTACTGTTCAGAATAGGTCCTAAACTATCGCCTGTGCTGACTTCACAGGGCTGAGAAGCCACCCAGGAGCAGGGATACTTGTCCCGGAGTCCTGACCACAGGACACCCCCGTGCCCAAAACACGGTGGCCTTCAGTGCCCAGCTGCGGAAGGCCTGCATCACCACAAGTGTCCTTGCCCTGCGCGCCAGGAGATAGCCTAGTGGGGCGCATTTGGAGCCGTCTGGGGACCCAGTGCGGGGGTGGGGGTGCATGAAATGGACTTTAGTGCGTGTTAACGAACTCACGTGGGAACAGTCACAGTCCCCTTTCACTTCACACCCTCACTGGGATATAATTTACACACCATAACGTTCGCCCCCTTCTGCTGGACAACTGAATGAACTTTACTAAAAGCATACAGTTGTACCAGCATCACCACAACCCAAAGGGTTCTTTAACGTCTCCCCCGTGCACATGCAGTCACTTTCTGCTCCTGCTTCATTCAAAGCGAGCCCTGACCTGCTTCGTGCCTTCAGTGTTTGCATTTGACATAACCGGACCGTATAGTACATGGCGCGTGGTCTTTTGTGTCTGGCTTCCTTCGTTTTGCTTTTCAGATTCATTCATATTGTTCCACGTGTCACTAGTTTGCTTCTTTTCATTTCATCCACTGTATGGAACTAGTTTTTTTTTAAAGGTTTTTTTGAGACAGGGTCTTGCTTTGTGGTTCAGGCTGGTCCTGAGCTCAGCCTCAAACTCACATCACAGCAATCCTCCTGCCTCTGCCTCCCTCCCGAGTGCTGGGATTACAGGTGTGAGCCACCAGGCCTGGCACTGTAGTATATGGTACTGATTGCTGCTAGGGTGAGTCTCCACATCCAGTATTGTATGTGGTTACCGGGGATTGAACCCGGGTCCTTGCGCTTGCATGACAGGCACTGGAACCACTGAGCTAACTCCCTGGCCCTGTGATGTTTTGTTTTTTGAGACAGGGTCTTATGAGGTAACCCAGGCTGGCCCCAGACAGTTGTGATCTTCCTGCCTCAGCCTCCCAAATGCTGGGATTAAGACATGTCCATCCCGCTCGAGCAGGAGCTAGTATATTTTTATCACATGCTAATCCTTGTTTTTGAAAGAATATTGGTTCAGTCTTGATAGGCGAAAGTATTTTTACTAAAATTAAATAATGTATAGATTTAATTTTCAAGATTTTTTTTATCCATGTCAAGAAACCCTAGTTTCCCACAACTAGTTGTACATTAGTTATCTTTTGCTACATAACAAATAACTCTCAATTCCACAGCTTAAAATAAACATAATTACCTAAAATGGATTAAATGTTTATCTCTCCTAAATTCAAATCCCAGTCTCCAAGGTGATGGGATGAGGAGGCGGGTCCTTCGGGAGGGTCCTTAGAGAGCCCACTCACACGCTTAGTGGTGAGGGGACGCTCAGGAGGCTGAGGTGCTGGGCTCTGACCAGAGGTCGCACAGATCCCTCATTGCCTCCACCACGCGAGGGTACAGAGGAACCGCCGTCAGAAGGCGCTCACGTACAGCCGGTCGGCCAGCACTAGGGTGTATTTAGGAGCCTCCCAGTTTACAATACTTCAGTGACAGCAGCCAGACAGATGGAGAGCTTCTCCCAATCGGTTCCAGTGCTTTCCCTGGGGGCTGTGACTCAAGAGTCTCTGCTAGGACTTGCAGGGAAGATCGCAGCCTGAGCCGGTTGTTTGGTGGCCTGAGGCTGGGGATTATCTTCCGACCTCACTCACAGGGCTACTGGCCCGGGGTGCTCCCTGACAAGTGGTAGGAGGCCGCATCCCCGCCACTGGGGCCTCTGCATGGAATCGTGAGGCACAACTGGCTTCCCCCGACCAAATGACTCAAGTACTTGAAAAAAAGCTGCTCTGACTTTTCTGGTATAGTTTCTGAAATCTCAGTTTGCTACATTCTATTCTCCGTAAGTTACTCCTAAGCCCGTAGCCCAAAAGAGGAGAATTAGGCTCCACGTGGAGAGGGACACATAGCAAATCACTTAAGGACAGGCAGAAGTTCCCCTTTAAAATACATTTAAGTCACTGGGGGTATAGGTCAGTGGTAGAGCTTAGTGTGGGGGGAATTATATGCTGTGTGTGAGAGAGTGCACACGTGCGTGTACAAATGGGGAGGCCAGGGAGGAAAGTGTCAGGGACCAAGGCCACACCCCCAGAACTGGGCCTCACCAGCCCGCTAGGCATCTGTTCATCCAGGCAGACTCACGCTCACACTCAGCGTCAGCTTCCCCCTGGGTGAACGCTGCGGTCTAGTCCCCTGCCTTTCCGGGGGGGTTCCGTCCAGTTAAGGGAGTGTTGTTAAAGGGAGCAGAATCTGAAGCCAAGATGAGCATAGGGCAGGTCAGGTCAAGCCGAGAGAAGCTCGTTACTTCCGGAAGGCCTTGTCCGAGGCTGCACGCGGACAACTCGCCCTCACGTTCTGCAGAAAGTGCTCCCATCCCCGTGTGTGCGTGGAGCGTTCTCTCAGTGCTCACTTTACACAGGGCCGCTTCTTCTTCCCTGTGCACACTCTGCAGCCTCCACTCAGGCGAGTGGCTCTGCGGCTCCCTTTGCCTGACAGGTCCTTCCTGGCAGACTGAAACACCGGCCCAGGTTCCCTGCTCCTCACGTGGGTTCGCGGCTCCCCCCCAGAGGCAGAGCCTGTTTCCCTGGGTCTGGCTTTGGTCACAGCCATGGCTCAGCGGAGGGACGAAATGTGCCAGTGAGCCCAGCCCAGCAAGGCCCTCAGTGGGACACAGCGAAGCCGGAGCAGCCACCCCGGGTGGCCTGAGGACCTGCCAATGACCAGACGCTTCCCGCAGAGCTTTCCCGGCCTGCCCTGCTTTCCCGGGGTTCCTCCCCCTCCGAGCCCCTCAGCAGCCTGTCTCACAGGGCCTGCCTGCCTCTCGGTGGCCGGCCGACTGCACCCTCTGAGGACAAGACTTAGGGCGTGGTCCCCCTTGTGTCCTCCAGTGTCGGCTGCCTTGCACTGAATGGAATAAAATTTAGTCTGTTTCACAATTCTGCCTTTGCACACCCTGATAAGAAATTACTCCACATCATTAGAGAAAACCTTTCCTCGAGCTGAGCTGTGGTTTTACAGTCAATGCCTCCTTTGTTTAGCACACACGGCTGATGACCCCGGAAGCAGCCAAAGCTTCAGGGGCTCCGCTAGCGCCACTTCCGTCGGGATCGGCTCGTCCACACGGAGACCGTTTTATGGTCTCCCTGCCGACTTTGGGGTCTGACCTGTCGGTTCAGAAAAGGCTTGAAAGGAAAACAGCGCTGTAAAATAGAATCGAAACGAAGACTGCCTGGCCCAGGTGCTCGGTGACCTTGCCACACGAGACCACAGGCACTTTGGGGTCCCGCGTGGAAATTCAAGGATGGTAATGAGCAGGGAGAGGACAGGAAGGGCGGTTCAGCTCTCTCTACATCCGGGCCTCTGTGCTCCAGGCGAGCTGAGCCCAGCACCACAGCTGCAGGGGTCTTAGCACAGTGCTTAAAACGTGAGGTTGGTCCTTTGAGCGGCCGGAAGGGGTGTCTGGAGCAGGTCAGCAGACGCCGGGGAGACAGAGTCTGCATTTCAGACTGAGAGGGCCCCTGGGTGCTGTTCTCCTGGCAGCAGGTGTAGACAAGGCACAGAGCAGTGCCCATCTCTGGGTCCAGATAGAGTTTTACTCCCCAAACAGCCAGTGGGTCCTAGGCCAAGGCCCTGGGAGAGTGACGGCCCCAGAAAGTCATTCACACCGGGAGAACATGGAATCACTACATTTCCTCTGCTAGCACAGAATCCAGAACCCATTTCAGGAGGAAGCCCCAAGCAGGGCCCTACTCTCGTTTGAACTTGCAAACACTGAAAAGTGTCCACCTGTACTCTTCAAACAAGACAGACACGTTTGTAAAAACATCTCCTGGGAACGTCCCAGGGTGCTGCTCAAAGGGACCAAATCGGTCCCCTTGTCGGATGGTGTGCGGAGTTAATGCTCAGGCCACAGCAGCAGAGGTGACAGACGGAGCGGGGAACAAGCACATATGGCCTCTGACTGCTGGTCACTCATCGAAGTTCTCACATTAAAGTAATTTTTTACAAAGATAGTACATACTTACAAAGATGAATGAAACAAAGTAGAAATAGACAGCTCGTTCATCCATCTCTGCTTCCCCAGAAGTACCACATTTCCCCCACATGTTACAAAAACTTCACACAGACCCAAGTAATTGTCCACCGAGCATTTGTACACTCTAAACCTAGATTCTATAGTGAACATTTTACTGTACTCTCTTTGTCAGGGTCTGTTCATCTCTCTATGCTCCTCTTCAGCTATCATTTCACCTTCCTTTCCATACCTGTTTTAGCATAATCTGCAGATATCAGCCGCTCAACCTTTCCCCTAATACTAGGCTGGCAAATTGTTCACTAGTTTAATATCCATTTTTTTTTTCTTTTGAGGTAAAAATCTATAGCCAGTGAAATACACAAGGGCTGGGGTGTAGCCCTCAGCCTGTGGCATGTGTCGTGCCTGAGTTAATCTCCAGCACCACAAAACCAAAAAAAGCAGCCACCACAATGCAAGGCACAGATCTTAAGTGTACTTTTGTAACATTTGACAAATGCAAGAAACAGAACGTAACATCAACTTTTCCAGGCAACTACTGTTCTGATATTTTTCCACGATAGTTACTTTGCCTGTTCTAGAGCTTGATGTAAATCACACATAGAGATGTACACATGCACCCTTCGGCATGGGAGAGTACTTCTTGGTGATCTCCTCCTGACTCACCTGCACCCACGGACACATGGCTCTGTGCACTCTTCGTAGGTCTTGTTCTCTCAGGCCAGAGCCTTGCTGAGCTGCTAGGAGTTGAGGAAGTAGAGCAGAGTATCTGATTGGAATCTGTCCTCTGACACCAGTCAAGCAAAATTAGACAGTGACTTAACTTCTTTGAGGCTCAGTTTCCACTTCTGTGAAATGGGAATGATATCACCAGTACACTTGTGTATGGCTTTACCTGAATGCACCTCAACAGGACTGGCCCCATGTGACTGCAGCAGCTACCAAGACCCAGACCCCTGTGATGGGCATGCATCTTTGTGATGGGCATGCATTTTTGTGCTGGCTAACATCAAACACCTGTGGCCTTTCTCAGGTGGCCCGAGGCCCCTGGAGGGCCTTAGCATGGCTTCATCGCAGGTGATTCTGTCCTGGGGGAGCGTTTGAAGTTGTGGGGAAATAGGTGGACTTGGCCGCCTTGCTCCCTTGCAGGTGAGGCTGTGGCTAGGAGTTTGCTGAGGCTCCACCCCTCATTTCCTTCAGGTGTCGCCTATGGCTGCTTCTGTGATTGGTTCTTTGCTGTCCCGTCAGGATCAGCTTCTGGTGACTCTACCCAGGACCTTTTGGAGCCCAGGTGCCCAAAGCGCAGCTTCAAACCACTTACTGAACACACTCACTCAGCCACCGCCTCAGTTAAGCCTGCGTACTTGCCACTGGGTGACGTGGGGTGACTGGCTTGTGTCCGACAGAGGGGGCTCTGTCTTTTACCGCCACTGGCCTCGATGCTGTGTCCCTCAGTGCAAAGCCCTCGGGACTAGGTGGCTCAGGAGGAACAGAAAGGTATTTCCCTCACCGTTCTGGAGGCCGGGAAGTCCTAGATGAAGGGGCGCTGCTTCCATTATTAGGTGACGGCTGCTCTTGTCCTCAAAGTGGCACCTCCTTGGCACTGTGTCCTTACACAGCCCAGGGAGAAGGGAAGCAAAGAAAAGCACGCAAGCTGAGCACTGCAGGAGCCTCCTGTGCAAGAGCCTTAATGCCGTTCCAGAGGGCAGGAGCCTGTGACCCGAGCACCCGAACAGCCCCAGCTCTCAACACCATCGCAGTGGCTAAATGGCAACACCTGAACTTCAGAAGAAACACCTTCAAACTAAAGCAGGTGGTGCTTGATTTGGTTCTGAGGCTCGATCCTAAACCTGGGCCACAGCTGTGGGCCGGCAGGCAAGACTCCACCTGTGGCAGTCCCGTTGGTCTTCCATGCTTGGTTCAGAGAGAAAAGATCTCGGGAAAGGACTGTAGTTGAAGCTGGGGCCTCAGGCACCCGCCAGCTCCTTGGGAGTGGGTGCGGCTGTTTACCGCAGCTCAGGCTTGTGTTGGTCTCAGGAGCTCGGGCGAAGGGAGTTAGAAAGATAAAAAGAGATCTCTACGAGTGCCAAAGCCACACCCGGCAGCTTGGTGGCAGAGACCTGACCGCTGGTTCAAAGCGTAGGGAGTGCAGTGGGCCCTCCCTGAACTCGGTTCACACACGGCTGTCAAGGCAGACACTGGGAACCCTTCTAAGACGGGTCGGACGTTTCTACTCCTTTAACAGAAACCTGTCAGTTTGGAGGAGCACAGAGAAGGGCTCTGAACAAACAGAATGGATTTCAATTTAACAAGTACTCTCTGACTCAAGTACTGAGCAGACTTTCTGGTCTGACCCCTGGAGGGGCTCTGCAGGCCCAGTGAGCATTAGAGTCCAAGTATTGGCCAGACTTTCTCCTTCCCCAGGGAGGTGGGCCTCTTCTTTCTTCTCTGCACAGCACACTCTGCTCAGGTGCATCCAGTGAAGTTAATAACTGTGCAGGTTTCTTACAGGACATTAGCCTGGGGCTTGGGATAGTGCTGGGGAAATAGTCTCCCCTCCAAAACAGTGGGTGTGGAGAGAGAACGATTTGCGGTATAGCCCAGCGGGCTGGAGCACTGTCTTTCCTGAAAATTGCCCCTTTTCCTCACCCTCTGATCCCTAGCAATAGTCAGCTGTGCAAACTACATAGCTGAGACTGATCCTGCCCCAGAAGAAGATGCCATCAAAACCAGAAGCAAAATCCTGCCGGAAAAGGAAACTTCTCTGTGACATAGGTCATGTTCGTTATTTTGTATGAGGTCTTGTGCACACAGCCCAAATGATCAAACTAAACTTAAATATATGTGACCTCTCTCTCAGGCAGTTGAACTGACAGCCTGGCTTCTGAGCCCTCGGACGGGCTTTTGACTATAGGAGGCAGAGATAAGTTAGTCCAGCTTGGTGCTTAATAAAGAAAAGAGCCTTGTGAATTCCAAACTGTTTAGACTATCAAGAGTGGGTGGGGAAGGACAGTGCTCAAATTCTGGCCATAATCCCAGTGATCCCGGGGCTTGTCAAGACAGACGCCTGCCCACTGTCTGTCTGTGAACAGTGGCTGGGGAGCCACCCTGAGTGAACTACTAGTCTGGAACTCTGACTAGTTCCAGTCCAACTGGACTGGACTCCAACCAGAATGCTTCCTCTCCAAAGACAGGAGGTAACTAGCTGGAGGGGTAGAAAGACCTTCTGAGGACAGGACCAGAGCTTCCAGAGAGGACGGCCCTGGGAAAATGTCCACTGTTTGAGGAAGGTGAATATCTCAGGTGGCCCCGGGAGTTAAGAGAGCAGCTGGAACACCCTGTCTCCAGAAACCTGCGTTGCAGCGCTGTCGAGCAGTGACCACCGGTGAGCAGTGTCCTGGGTGCTAGGCTTGGGTGATCGAGAGCTGGGGACCAGCGCTGTCCTTGGGGTGGGGCAGTGAGGGCACAGGTCTGACCCTTGCAGGGCAGGGACCTCAGAGGTTAGTGCACCGTGGACTGAGTCTCACAGAAGCTGGTGAGGATGCAGTTGTGGAGTGGCTCCCCAAAAGCATGTGATTTTTAAAACTAGATGTCACTAGCTGTTTTCAATTGGGAAGATGAAATTTTCTACCTTGTCATGTCTATGTTATATCTGGGTGTCCCTAAAGTCTCATGCACTCATAGGTGGGGCTTTTTGGAGCTGGCTGGCTCTGCAGTGTGAGATGGTGGGATTAAGGTGTATGGCACCGCATCACCCCACTGGCTGGAATTAGATTAGTCGTGGAGTGGTTAATACAGACAGAAGTCCCACTCTGGGGATGGCACCACCAAGCAGGCTTGTAGCCCGGATGGGACAGAGCGAAAGGCAGGCTGCTGCATGCTGCTCGGTGCTCCCTGCCTTCCCTGCCACCCCACATGCCGCTTCCCTTCTGCGCTGCCCTCTGCACGGAGACAGATGACTGTGCACTGAGCTCTCCACTGTGGGCTGGAACACACCTCTCCTCCGTTAACGCTGGGTGTCGGCTATTTTGTCTCAGCAACAACAGAAATAACTGAGACATACCTTCGGCAGGAAGGAGTGTACCAGAGTAAGTCAGTGTTAGCTTGACCTTTGTGTGCTCAAGTGACTAATGTCAGGGTTGGTCCACTTTAACCTTATTAGAAACTAGCGCTGCCTTGCTGTGGGCAGAGGTTTGCACATCTTCAGGAAAGGGTTCACTTCTTGGAAGTATGGAAGGACTTTAGGGTATCAAAAGGGGAAGTAGGACAAGAAAAAGAGATAAGAATGTTCAATCCCTGGCCTTGCTGTGGGTGAAAGGACTGAAGGTCTTGAGTTTTGCCATGGTCTCCCAAAACCCTGGCTGCTACTCTGCTGCTGGCCCTACCAGCCGAAGGGAGAGTGCTGGGCACGCGGGGAGGGCAGCCCTCACTGCCAGTCTGCTGTGCTGGTTGGTGACTGTGTAGGGCTGTGGCTGGGATGGGAGCAAAGGCAGTGGTACCTGAGAAGACTGTCATATTTTTTTTTTTTTAGGTTTTTTAAGATAGGCTCTTGCTTTGTAGTTCAGGCTGGCCCTGAGCTCAGCCTCAAACTCACATCACAGCAATCCTCCTGCCTCTGCCTCCCGAGTGCTGGGATTACAGGCGTGAGCCACCATGCCCGGCACTGTGGTATGTGGTACTGGTTGCTGCTGGGCTGAGTCTCCACGCCCAGTATGGCATGTGGTTACCGGGGACTGAACCTGGGCCGTTGCGCTTGCAAGACAGGCGCTGGAACCACTGAGCTAAATCCCCAGCCCAAGACCGTCATCTTTAGACTCTAGTAGTCATTACTCAGCTGTTATTCATTCGTGTTAAGCATTCACGTATCATTCATATTATTAACATACACAGAAAACATCTTGCTCTGTTAAAATGAAGGGTTTGGAAATAAGTTGTAGGATATAAAGTAATAAAGTAACAAATGTTTGGCCTTCTGGGAAAAATAATTACACTCTATTTACAAACGCACACAGATGGTCTGAGTAGCCAAGCTCTTTATACTGTAAGATGCTGTTTTATATTCTCAGGATGGCTAAAATCAAAATAAGCACTGGCCAGGATGTGGAGGAATTGAGCCTTCGCACACTGCTGGCTGAGTAAAGAGGCACAGCCTGAGGGAAGAATTTGAAGTTCCTCAAATAAGTTTAGTTATTCTATGAGCCACCAATTCTACCCTGAGATACTCAATAAAACTTAAATTCATATCCACACACAACTTGCACATGAATGTGCATAAAAACATTATTCACAGTAGCCCTAAAATTGAACAACCGAAATGAAAAACTACTAATGAATGGAGCAGTAAAATGAAGAATGTCCCTATGATGGGATATTATGCAGCACAAAAATAAAAAAGTGCTGATACATGTTACAACACAGAAGAGCTCTGAAAAACTTGCTAAATGTAAAGAACTGTATGATTTCTCATATATGAAATTTCCAGGGTCAACAAACCCATGGAGAGAGCAGATTAATAGTTGGCAGGGGCCGAGACTGCAGCTGAGTATGAGGCTTCTTTGGGAGAGAAAGTTTTGGGAGAAAAAAGTGTGATTTTTTCACAACTTCATGAATAATCTAAACATTAAATCGTATACTTTAATATGAATTTGTTTGTTTGTTTACCCTCCCCTCATACCAAGGATTACACTCAGGACCCTGTACTTGCCAGGCAGGTGCGGTGCCACTAAACTACATCTGTGGCCCCTCATAAGTTGAATTTTATGGTATGTGAATTACATCTCAATTACAAAATAACCTACTTAAAGAACATATTTGTACTCCAATTTCTTCCACTCTCATTCCCCACAGAATTTCATGGTCGTGACAAGAGAAACTTCTATTAAGGATTTTTCTTTTCCTTTAGTACCCACAGAGAATGAATACTACACATTTCCAAATTGCTCACTAGAGTGATGGGAATGATGTCTAATAGGTCGGTTTTTTTATATAACAAAAAGGCAAGAAATGTTCTTTATAGTCTAGAGCACTGGTTGAAGGGGGATGGTCATATATATTCCTGTCTTAAAGAGGGATTTAAAGAGTTCCTCTAATCTCTTAAATATTCAAAAGGATTATTTTTTGATACTGATGTTTAAGTGGAAAAAGTAGGATTTAAGAAGTTGATGCTCCAAAGCTAGAATTTGTGAATCCATATGGCAATTAATAAAGCAGTCTCATGTAATAAAATTAAAGTGTTCCTAACAATTATCAGGGGGTTCCTTTGTGACTAAGAATTTCTTACAGCACTCAAACAGATCTTGTTGGACTAAGAGAGAAATACAAAATCACTTCACCGTACATTTTATTTTATAGAAGTGTCAGTGCCTTTTGGATCTTCAGAGGGATTTTTAAAAATCAAGGCAATATATATAGATGTGCTTTATGCTCTCTAAAGAAATGTGCTATATAAATTCAAAACATTATTATCTTAAATCAATAAATGTTTATGGAAATGATAGATTCACAAGCTGGTGAATTCTACCTTGTACTCAAATTACCTACACAAAACATTTTTCACTCACTCCATAAAAGGGTGACAGCTCTGTTTCTCTTCGTCTGTGTGAGCTGGCAGTGGAATAAAGTCCCTTCCCAGCCAAGGAGGCGACAAGCTGTCAAATCTCAGGCGAAGGCTGGTGTGAGCAGTGGAAGCTGAGACCAACAGCTCTACCCTCATCTCCACATCGATGTGACTCCCAACTCCTCCAAGTGAACAGCTCCTTTTTCTTCTTTTATTCTCCATCCCTGCTGAGGAATTTTATTTATGACATTTTAAGCAACCTAAGGAGGAGCAAGTTGTATTCTAGGATGCCCGAGCTTCCTCTGATGAGGGAGGGGTGAATCTTCCCTGGGTCCCTCCCCCGGCTTTGCATAGACACCCCCACACCCTCGAGAGACCCCCCGCTGCCCCATGTATGCTGCACTAGTGAGTTTGGGCATCTAGCAGCCTACTTGGGGCTTTGCACACACTCAGATGTGGTCTTAACCAGGCCCTTTGGACAAGACTGAAATGGCTGATGTGCATCCTGCAGACTGTCCAAAGCCCGCCTGGGCTTTGGCACTGTAGCTAATTGGCAGCAGCTAAGGAGCTTTTCCTCAGAGCTGGAAGGCACCACAAGGGCTGAAGAGGGCCTTTGAAGGCCTCTGAGCTCAGGCTCCTTCCCTGGGTCACGGGGTCTGGTTTAATTTTGGCCTTGACAGGTCTTGGCTAGGGCCTGATTTGTACTACCAACTTCCTGGTTGTGCCCATAGGACAATGCCATGATAAGGACAAAGAGTAATAATAACCACAGTTGACTTGTCACTCAGCAGTCTGCCCATCCACTGCCTAGACGGTCCACCTGAGTTTTCTCATTCGGCCTTGGTAACCTCACAGAGGTTGAGCAACATCCTGGAACCCGTATAGCCAGGAGGCTGGTCCAAGTCCCACAGCCTGGGAGGGCTTTCCTTTTCTGCACTGGGTCTGTGCCCGAGACAGAGTCTGCATTTTCACAGCCCTGGGGCACTGAACATTTAAAGTGCTCTGATCGCTTAGGCCCTGGGGCTGGGAGCCTGAGGCTGGGTCCCATTTGCGGTCCAGCCTTTTGGCTTTGGTGTTTTTGTCAAGGAGTAAAATGAGTCTTCTCTTCCTTTCGCCCCTCTCACTCTAGCTCTTGCCCCAAGTCTCTTTGTCCCAAGCATCCTTTGTAGTTGTGCCTTCCTAATCTCTCTTTGAGATTCACAAATCTTTACCTTGTTGAATTTTAAGTCTGTTTTACTCTGATAGCACGTACTGGTACGTGGGATAGTGTGGGTAACTCAGAGCAAACTGCTCCAGGGTTTAGGTACAGGGACAGAAGTACTTTGACTCCCAGGCTGCCCCATGCACCTGCTTGATGGGATAACCCCTGACTGAAAGCTGTTCAATAGTAGAACAAGTACTTAGCATGTGCGAGGCCATCGGTTCCGTCCTAAAATTGCAAAATGCCCTGCAAACTGAGGCAAAGTAAACTTTTCCTCTTTAACTTCAGGTGTCAGGGAGTTTGTCACAGCACTAAGTGAAGTCACTGAGACATTTCCCAACTTTGCCTCCCCCACTCTCTCTCTCTGCGGCGTTTCTCATATATTTAGCAAACTTCTGAGTCCAGTATTGCCCCTATCAGGGTGGCACAGTTCAGCTTCTCAAAGCTGGCACAGCCGTCCCCATACCCTGCGTAGTGGGCCTTGCTCTGGCCTGGAGCCCTTTCCACACTGAATGGGAATGTGACTCTGGAATGCTAAACACTTCAGCCTCCCGCTCCTGGTCTTCCCCGAGTGCCTTCGATGTGGACAACGCCCAGGTGGGCTCGGGGTCGCCAGCAGTCTAGTGGTCTGGTCCTTTGCTGTCTCTCCGCCAGAGCCTGTTTGTATCGTTGTCTCTTCCTCTTTCCCACCTCAGGGGGAGGAAAGGGGTCAGGGTTTTCTCTGCATGCTTGAGCGCCACACCCCTGACACCTCCCTGCGGTGAAGGATGGGAAGGATTCAAGACTATGGTCCGGGTGCACAGTCCCTTATGTGAAAGTCGCAGATCTCAAACCACCTCATCCTGCTTGACCATTTTGCTGCACTGGGAAGACATTTAATGAAAAAAATTTCCCTTTCTTTTAGTGGGGAAAGTTATGTGCGTTCATTCTCAGCCCAAGATACCCAGATAATTTCCTTTCAAAAAAGGAAAATAAGCATACAATAAGCAAAAATATGACTAAAGCTAAATCACACATTTGTTTAAAATATACTATAATAAAGCAGTTTGGAACTCACCACAGGAGCAGAGTGGTTGGCGGGAGACGGCTTGGGCGGGAGCCACTCTTCGGCGCCGAATTCCTCCTTCCTCACGTTTCCCTCACCAGACTTCCAGTCCTTGAGATTGTAATTATTTTGCCCTCAAACAGCACTTCACACGACATCAGACACACACTGCGAGGGAGAGATTAAGGCTGAGTGCGGAGTGCCTGGAAATGTGGGAGCAGAGAAGGGCGGGAAGCCGAGAGCTCCAGAAGGCACCCCCTTCATCGCTGCTGCCCGGCACGTTCGGTTTGTGCAAACGCAGCGCACAGCTCACGTCTGCTCCGTGTGGTCCGCGCAACACGGGATGTCAGTGTCAGCTGAACAGCCCAGTGTGTTTTTGCCTGCCTGGATGTCAAAATACCACTGCTCACAGCATTGTGACTGGATTCTAGGATAAAAGATATTGCACTGAGAAGAAAAAGATAAGCCATTGTCTGGAATGTGGTTCGAAGCCATATGTTGAAAAATTAATTTGACAGCTGTCACGTGAGGACAACCTGCAGGACCCTCCTGCTGCTTTCTCTTCTGCCGTCAGGCCGCTACCTGTAGGCGAGGGCACGCTGCAGACGCACGGCAAGAAGGTCAGGTTCTCGGAGGGCGCCGAGGGAGCAGTCGCTGAACCTTAAAAATGTTAGCTACGTGATTCTTACCCCGTCTCCTTGGGGATGAGTCCATAGCTCCTCAAATTACGGACGCATTCAACACCGTGGATTGTTGTTCATTAAATTCTGATATCGTGGAAAGACACGAATGTGTCCAGTCCGTTTTGGCTCTGACCGAGTCCACATTTTCCTTTTCATAAGGAAAGTCCCTAGTCCGACATGATCACATCTTTGTTAGTTGTAGCGGCCCTTTCGATATCACATACTGAGGGACCGGCGCTTATGTGACACATATAAACTCTGGGGGAATAAAATTCAACCCATAGAGGTCAGTATTCCTTGAACTTCAGTCATTTTTGTTGTTTTGCATTGTTCGAGACAAGCTTGCCCTCGAACTCCTGGGCTCAAGTCTCCCTATAACTGCACCACCATGACCTGCAGACCAGTCATTTTTAAAATGGCCCTGTTCTCTTGATGAATATGCTGTCTGTGCTATATTTATGTTTTTAGATCTTTCAAAAAACCTGATAACATAGCATTCTATGCCATAACTAGAAATAAAGTATCATAAGGCATAGGAAATTAATGGCAAATATAACATAAAATATACAAATGAAAATATAAATCACATGATACATTCACTACAGAAGTAAGTGTTTTATCAATGTACTGCCCAGATGACTTTCTTATCACCCCTGGCTGAAATCACCCTTCGGAAAACACGTTGTATGTTTAATCTGGACAGCACTGATTTCTAGAAACCGCATTAGAAGCCAAGACTGCATTCTTAGTAACACCTGTCCAGGCTTTTTGTAGGTGGGAAGAGGGAGCTTAGGGACTTTTGGGGTTTGGGAGATGAGGGCGGGGTCTAGTTACTCTGTTCACATAGCGCCAGAGATCAGAGGATGAGAGAGTGACATTATAAATTACACTTTATAGAGGAGAAAATGAGACACAGATGGGTAAAGACCAGTCAGTCCAGGGCCAAGGCTGGAGCAGTCTCTGCCTTCTCTGTCGGTTTCGGTTTCGCTCTGCAGAGTGGATCCCTCAGGGCGCCTGGGCCTCCAGTGCCCTGGGCTAGGTGGAGTCTCAAGTCTGTTGTGACCTCTGCCAGTGACCTCTTTGACATACTCAGGTGCTAAGTTTTGATTACTGAAAGGTATACTTTGGGTCAAGATGATTCTCCTAAGGCATTTGCTGGGAGAAAATCCTGAGGGTTGTGTAGCCCTTATTTTATAAAAATATGAGAGTTGCACATCGTTGAAATTCATGCTGTGCTGACATTGGTGGTAGCACGAGTTGTTCCTAGATCTTCATAATCTCTGAAATCTTCTCCCTGCAGGCAACCACTGTCCCTGTTTCCTGTGTATCCTTCAAGAGAGACAGAAGTGGAACGAATGGATGCTTAAATGTTCTCATCAAGAAACACACTCATGTCACTTTATGGGAGGGCACACTTTGAGAAACACGTCACTAGGTGATTTGGTTATTGTGTGAACATTATAAAGTATACTTGCCTAACTGAAGCGCATGTCCTGTTTCATACAGCCTGTTGTCCCTAAGCTACGAATAGCGGTAGGCTATCATAACACGATGGGGAATGTTTGTGTTATTTCAACAAACCTGAGCAGAAAAACCACAAATACACAGTGCACAGCTTTAAAATGTTTAAAAATGTTAGTATCATCTTTATTTTTAAAATTAGTATGTGTTTGCAACATATGCTGTAGGTACATATATGTACATAACAGTGGATACATATATGTACATAATACAACTTGTGTTTTTTTTTTTGAGACAGGGTCTCGCTTTGTGGTTCAGGCTGGCCCTGAGCTCAGCCTCCAACTCACATGACAGCAATCCTCCTGCCTCTGCCTCCCGAGTGCTGGGATTACAGGCGTGAGCCACCACGCCCGGCACTGTGGTATGTGGTACTGGTTGCTGCTGGGGTGAGTCTCCACGCCCAGTATGGTATGTGGTTACCGGGGATCGAACCCAGGTCCTTGCGCTTGCATGACAGGCGCCGGAACCACTGAGCTAACTCCCTGGCCCCCAACTCGGTGTATTTTCGATATGCTTTCCCTTACCCCCACCTCTTTCCTACATCCTCTACATCCTCTTTCTTTGTCTTTGTTCTTGATGTTATTAATCTTGTTTATGACATAAGACCTTTATATTCATTGAGGTTTTTAAATTCCCGAATGTGGCGTATCTTCATCCCATTTATTTCCCCTTCCCTTCTGCCCCCATATTCTTCTGGATGCCTTCCCATCTGCACAAGATCCATCCTCTTGTCTCCTTTTATCCATCCTCTATCATGCTCTTCAATTATACTTTGCTTTACCCTAATAAGCGATACGATATGGTATTTGAACTTATGTCTGATTTATTTCACTTACATATTTCCAGGGGTGTTCATTTTTCTACAAATGTCTCCAATTTGTCCATCTTTATATTCGTATACACCAATAATGAACTCACTGAGAAGGAAATTATGAAAAAAATACCACTCATGGTATCTCTAAGAAAAATTCAATACCTAGAAACATAACGAAGTAAGTGAAAGACCTCTACAAGGAACACTACAGGACTCTGAAAAGGGAGACAGATCAGAACATCAGAAAATGGAAAGATGTTCCCTGCTCCTGGATAAGCACAACTGATCTTGTCAAAATGGCCACACTCCCAAATGAAATGGGTCGTAGGTTCATTGTTGTCCTTATGAAAATACCAACAGCACACTTCACAGTCCCAGCGTGTCAGATTCCAATACCCAAACTCTGGCCATCTTTCCTTTCGGTGTGGGAAACTGTGGTGGTCTACCCGGAAACCATTTCCCTTTTGGGGAAACCAAGGCACACAGTATCAGGCAGATGTTGTTCTTTGCAACATGAGCTTCGTCTTGATGTCTGTGGATCTCCTGCCACACTGGACAAGGTTTGAGAAGGCAATTAATGCACCCTGAGTGGCTGAATGTCCCCAACAAGACAGAAGGTAGAACAGGGACAGAACAGCAGGGACGGGACACATTCAGAAAGGGCGCCAGTAGAGCGCTGAAATTCAAACATGAGCCAAGAGAGCGAAGTTTAGGAAAGAGGCCTCACAGCATGGAAGGCCACGGAGGCCTGAGGATGAGCTTACGGAAGATGATGGGCTCTGATGACTGGCGACTTCTGCGTGGGTTCAGTGAGGACAGGAAGCAGGCCCTTGTGTGCGTGGTGTAAGGGAGGCACACTTAACGTTGCTCTTCACCTTGGGTTCTGTTTTCAGGCTACTGAACTTTACGAGGTTAGATTCACCAGGCCTTTATTCTGAAGCCTGGCATTTCTCCCAGCAGCACCAGCTCTGCCAAATGAGGGCAACTCAAGTGAATCCACAGGAAGCACAAAGGAGAGTAATATTTTAATTGTCTCCATCCTGAAACACAACTGTCTTCAAGGGATGTGTCTGCAGACCTGAGTCATAAATGTATCCAATGCCTTATTTTATGGAATAGACATGCTTTCTGCTCAAATTGGCTGTGAAGTGAATAAACATTATTTTCCCACTGAATTCAGCTATAAAATGACTGGAAATCTTTCCACAGGGACTGTGTGTGTGGGAGACTAGGGGAAAAAAATCTACTGGCAGAAAAAGGGACCGGTCATGAGGAGGGGCCCCTGAAGCACAGAGGTGCCTTGTGCTCCTGGGATGGGGGAGTTGTCTTCCCCCAACCGTGCAGCTGTGAAGATGGCTCCGACTTCCTCCTGCTTTGCTCCCTCGTTTCCTTCCGCAGGGCTGTTAAACCCAGCAGAACTGCATGTTTCATTTTGTCTCACCTGAGGTCCACGTGACACGAGGCGGAACACGCCTTAGGTTCAAGGGTTTGGTTGCATAAACTCAGTAATTTTCCAATTCATCAACTAGGAAATTCACAGTTACGTGTATCAAGTTTAAACTGGAGTACGTTCAACTTGACCTGCACAGGGAACAGCACACGGACCTCACAGCCACACAGGCTTGGGCTGGAGTCCCAGCTCGGACAGTAGCTATCTGAGCTTAGACCTATTGAGACCTCTGGGTTTCAGTTTCTATAGTTATATGATTGGAAAAATACACAATTTACCGGACTACAGAAAGAATTAAATGGAATTATATGTACACATATACTCCACCTCCAACATACAATGCATTGTATGTTGCATATTTAAGTATTCATTGGGATATGAGGTCCTGAGTGTGTGTGTGGGGGAGAAAGAAAAACAAAAATTACTGGGCTGAGGATGTAACTTAGTGGCAGAGGCAGAGCACTTTTTCAGAAGTGTGAAACCCTGGGTTCAATCCCTGACAATATATACACACACACACACACACGCACACAATGTGTGGAAATGGAGATGGTAGTTGTGGTGGAGATAATGATGGTGGTGATACCAATAGTAATAAGTACTAATAATACTATACAGAATCTTGTCCCAGTAGGTTATCTTTTTATTCATTTTTCACAAAATGAAAATAAGTCATCAAAGGAAAAAAAGAAGTCTTAAATGTTTTGCCACAGAAATCTATTTTTATTGTCCAAAGGCATACAGTGTTCACAGCTTTCTGGAATCTCTAGCCTGTTATATTACTGGCTCTATAAGAATTTTTGCCCAGGGCCGGGGAGTTAGCTCAGTGGTTCCAGAGCCTGTCTTGCAAGTGCAAGGACCCTGGTTCGATCCCCGGCATACCATACTGGGTGTGGAGACACGCCCAGCAGCAACCAGTATCACATACCACAGTGCTAGGCGTGGTGGCTCACGCCTGTAATCCCAGCACTCGGGAGGCAGAGGCAGGAGGATTGCTGTCATGTGAGTTGGAGGCTGAGCTCAGGGCCAGCCTGAACCACAAAGTGAGACCCTGTCTCAAAAAACAAACAAAACAAAAAAAGAATTTTCTTCCAATTGGAAGGCCAAGAGTTTAAAATTTTGTTTTCACCTCCAGATCAGAAATGCTACCATGTACTTTCAGCAAGTCATCTTCCTGCCTGAGAACACACTGCCCACAGTGTCTCATTCTGCTCTGTTGAATAACACGTGGCCAGAAGTGTGGAAGCAAGAGCTGGCCCGAGTGCACCTGTTGGCACAAGTGAGCACCAACCAAATCGGCCCGACAGGGAGAGGGTGGGAAGTGTGAGAGGGAGTGTGCAGAACCCTTACAAATGCACCTGGCCCGGGGGGGTGACCCTGGGCATGTGACATAACCTTTCTTTGTCTGTTTCCCGATGCATAAACTGGGAAGTGATTATGTCTCTTTTACAAGACTTATCCTACAAACAGAAAAGGAAATAGAGCCAGATGTGGCACACACCTGCAATCCCAGTACCTGGGAAGTTGAGGCAGGAAGACTGCTGTGATCGAGGGCAGTCTCTGGACGCCATAGTGAGTTCAAGGCCAGCATGAACTACATAGTGAGATTCTGTCTCAGGGGAAAATTAAAAAAAAAAAAAAAAAAAAGTAAGGACATGGATGTGGCCAGCATGCTGGCAACGTCTTCACTGAGTTTCCCGGTACACTGTAGTATGCATTATGATCACAATCATAATTGAGAATGTGTACCTGTACATGATGCATCTTTTTTTGTGTGTGTGGTGCTGGGGATTAAACTTGGCCCCTTGTGTCCAAGGCAGAAGTGGTATCACTTGAGCTAAATCCTTGGCCCTACACATGCTGTATCCTGATTCTCACTTTTTTCTATTCCCTTGTTCTCCCTTCAGCCCTCACAGCCCACATACATAAGCTTTGTTTTGTTTGCTTTTACCATCAAATTTTTTATTTTCCTTCTTTGCTTTCCCCTGCACCCCCAGTTTTAAGTTTTTTTGGTGGCACTGAAAATTGAACTCAGGACCTTTTGCTTACGAGGCAGGTGTGATGCCACTGCACTATATTCCCAGCCATGTTGGCAAAGCTTTTCTTCTTCTCATGGCACTGAGTGTTATCCTTACCCAGAATTCAGACTAGAGAATTCCCTCAATTTTCAACAATAGCAGAAATATAATTGCCCATACCTAAACTGCACATAAAGCTTGATTTACTTTTCTAATCAGAAAGGCAAGAGAGGGCTAGGGATGTAGCTCAGTGGTCTGTGCCTGTCTGGCAAGCACAAGGTCTTGAGTTCAATCCTTAGTTCTGGGGTAAAAGAAAAAAAAAAAGCAAACAGGAAGAGACCTGTTCTTGTTCTTGTTCCAATACTATCTTGTTATGCAAAGCATCACATTCATGCCAGACTGCCAATTACGTAACCCGCAGTCACCCCTTCCATCCCTCCCTTGCCTCTGGGCTAACGCCCATGAGGATGGACTTCGGGTCCACTCTTGGTTGGCTCTTCCTAAACTTCCCTGTCTGGCCAGCTCAGCCCATGCATGGTTGCCTTCTGCTGCAGAGAGCCATGCAAGCTGGCTGAACTCAGCTTCTTTTAGCTCATGTGCTCGCACTTACTTCCACACTCTGCCTTGCTTCCAACCTGCCCTGATGCTGTAAGAAGGTCTCCCCTTTTGGAAGTGACCATTTCGTACTTTCTCTTCTCAAACCTCCCACATCCTAGAAAGTGACCCTGCTTCAGTCTTTGTTTAGAGAAATAGAAGCTTGTGGATGGTGACTCCACTCTCCCATTGGCAAATCATCCGGTTTCTGTGTCTGCACCAGCCACAGGACTGAGCCCTGATGGAGGTCACCCTGCCTACGGGGCTCGACCTAGCGCCCTTCTGTTTTTAATGTGCGTGTGAATCACTGAGGGAGCTCTCAGAATGCAGTCTGACTGGCAGGTGCAGGCAGGGCCTGACCCTGTATTGCTGACACGTGCCGTGCAACATCAGTACTTTAAGTGGCAAACTCATTTCCATGGCTTCTTTCTTTTCTGGGGCATTTTTTTCTTCATAGGTAGTTCTCCTACCTTTCATTTTTAAAACCTCTCCTTTGAGCAAACATTTTTTTCATACTACCATCCCAATGCATCTCTCTCTTTTTTTGTTTTGTTGAGACAGGGTCTCGCTTTGTAGTTCAGGCTGGCCCTGCACTCAGCCTCAAACTCACATCACAGAAATTCTGCTTCTGCCTCCTGAGAGCTAGGATTACAGATGTGAGCCACCACATCCCTCACTGTGTACTGATTGCTGCTGGGTGTGAGTCTCCACACCCAGTATTGTACGTGATTACTGGGATCAAACCCAGGCCCTTGCACTTGCAAGACAGGCGCCAGAACCACTGAGCTAAATCCCTGGCCCTATGTCTTTATTATTTAAAAATTCAAGCTTATCAACATGTCACACAAAAGCAAAACTCTAATCCTCATGTCATAAGGGTCACTTTCAATCTGTTCTCTTACATTAAATTTTTAAAAATTTGGAGCGATATTTACATATAGAACAACACAGGCTGATAATGTGACACATCTGTAGATGTATCTGTGGATGTAGCACACAGAATGTTAGCACATCACATGCTTTATGACATGAGTGGCCAAACACTTTATTTATGCGGCTTCCTCCTTTCCCAGGGGCCATAGCAGGCTGACATGCAGGTGGTTGCTCATTTTTTTAGGTTCAGGTCAGCTCAAGTGGCAGAAAATTGGGCACAACAGTGTCTTGTAAGACACAGTCAGACTTCTCTTCTACCAAAGTCTGGGGTGGATGTCTGGGTGTTCGGGCCCAGACTCCTCACTTGCAGTGTAAGGCGGCATTCTGGCAGCAGGAAGGGGTTAGACTCCAGATTAGACCTCACTTCTGGAGATCTTCCCTCTTGAGCATACTTTGCACATAACTGTCCTGACTCCACTGGTGCTTTTACTGCTCAGGGTGCCCATAATTCCACAGAATATTTCACCTGATGGCATTTTTTTCTTATTGCCATATAGTTGGATTAGAGATAAACATTTTAAGGCTGGGGTGTACCTCCCTGCCAGTACTTTGCCCTGCTTCCAAAAATAAAAATGTTTTAAAATGTCATTTTTGGATGTGTGGGCAAGATAAATGGTAAGCCACATGACTTGTCCTTCATCCACAGGCTGGGATGACCCCATGGCCTTCATAATGAGTTATATCCCAGACTTTTTTTTTTCTTTTTGGGGGATAGGGTCCTACTAAGCTGTTTGTGCGGGGCTTGAATTTGCAGTCCTCCTGCCTCAGCTTCCCAGAGAGCTGGGATGACAGGCATGCACCACCATGCCCGGCTGGCTTTAGGCTTCTGTCTCCTCTCTCTTCTCATTCTCTGTTCTCCTTTTCCAAATGGTCTCCTCATCTCTCACAATCACCTTCCTTTCCACACTTCGCTTTCCAACTTCCTATCAACATCCTGGGTACTGAGTTTTCCCAGCATGAGACTAGCATATATGCACTGGCCAGATATTTCTACCCAGAAAATATTGTAGGTATTTCAATCTCCACATGCTCACAGCTAATCTTTCCCTGTCTTGTTGCTTCATATTCTCGGTATGTCCCTTGTTGATACAGTTGCATCTTACTTACCACCACCTCACCTGTATTCCAGACCTCTGAAAAGTACAGAGAAGGACAAGCAGCTTCATTTTATGAGATCTGGATCCTTCCCCCGTTGCTTTTTATTATGTGAATATGACTAACTATAACAAAGTACATTAGTTGTCTGTGCAACAGACCACTTCAGAGTCAGTGGCTTAAATCACTGAGTCTCAGCCACTTCTCCATTGCTGGAACAAAATATCTGACACCCAGAATTTAGAGGAGGAGAGGTCTATCTCAGCTCACTTTGTGGGGGTTTCAGTCCATAGTTGGTTGGCTCCAAGGCAGGGCAGCATGGCAGATGAGAAAGAGTCCATGGCTGGGCAGGCAGAGGGGCAGCAAGCAGCAGGCCTTCCCTTCCCTTCTATTCCATTCAGGCTATAAGCCTAATGGCTATTGTCACCCATGCCTGGCGTGAGAACTCTTATTAATTCTACCCAGAATTATGCTAAACTTATCATTGGACTATTCTATTACCACACTCCCTTAATGCATATTTACACACTCTGGATCCATCATCTCTGAAAAGCTCCACCAATGAGTCCATGAGGCTTTGGGGGGAACTTGTCGATACACCAAAATATCCTGTACTTATGCTAGCATATATAAGAATCTGGTGGATGGTTTTACCAGCTGTGGTGGCACAACCTGTAATCTGAGCACTTTTGGAGGCTGAGGCAGAAGGACTAGAAGTTGGAGCCCAGTCTGGGGGTGTATCTTAGGCCTTGGGTTTGTACTGAAAAAACAATTAATCTATCTCTCTCCCCAGTGGATGGTTTTATCTGGACTTAGTTGCATACATCTGCCATCTGCTGCACGTCGTGCAGGTGGCTCTGTTGATCTTAGCTGGGCTCCTTAATACACTGGGAACAGGCTGTTCTAGGTTTGTCTCAGTTCTCTGCATGGCTTTATTCCTAAGGCAAAAAGAAAAGGTTCCAACAAAGCTAGGAAGTGCACAAGACCTCCACGCCTAGGCTTCAATCTAGCATAATCACCCTACCAGGCTACTACCCAAGACTAGTCACGATACCAGCCCAGCTTAACGGGTGCAAAAAGATTCTACTTTTTAATGGAAGAAATGGTGAAGGATGTGGATATTAGGAAGAATCAAGAATTTGGACCGTTCTGTGGTAATCAACCTATGATTGGGCACTGGGGAGTTTGTCTGTAGCTAGAAGGCTTTGTTCTCAGTTCAGACTGCAGTGCTTCTATTTATAAAAAAAAGAATGGATATCAGGGATAATCTATAGATTCTGGCTCAAAAAGAATTACAGTTTCCTATTCATCTTCTCTAAATGAAGGATAAACTCTCAATCTCATGCCATAAATAGTATTATCACTCTAGTAATATTTTTCTTCTTAATTAGTATTTTTGATTCTCTCAACTCTTGAGACCAAGCAACTTATTCCTTGACCTTTTAATCCATAAAATAAGTTAAAAGTAATTTGCTAACAAATATTATGAGGGTTTAATAATATAGTCTTTGGGTTATTTTGCAGTACCCAGCAAGCTGGCTTGTTTAGATAAACCTATTTTTAATATATATTCATTTTATATAAACTTGTTATATTAAGAATTATAATTTTTATATAGGCCTATTTTTCCCCTCTCAAATACAACTATTAAAAAAATACAAACAATAACTAAACATAACTATTCCTCCAAAATCTAGACAGACAAGCACATTGGATTATTTTATTATACACCACTAAAAACACCTGGGAACTTTGGTATTCTTTAATAGAGACATATGTTTTATATTTAAGGAAAAAAGCACAGTCATTTTGATGTTCCAGCTATTTCCTCTATACTGCTAATGCGAGTGGGGTCTCTCCAGGATTAATGTGGGCTTCTAGAGTCTTACATCTCATCCCAGTGACTGACTGATCATAAACTGCTCGGACTGTTGGAACGGCAGGACTTGGGAGCTGGCTGGTGGTGAGCACAGCCAGCTGCTGCTCCGCAGGATGACAGAAAAGCTGTCGAAATTCATAGCAGTGCCTATCTTCACTTATGTATGTTTGTCACTAGTTTTGGGTTGGAAACTTAGCAGACAATGACAGATGCTCTCACCTTACTTCTATGCAATGGCGGTGCAGAGGTGGCGGCCCCGCGAGAGCGCGACCTCTCACTGCCCCTGTGTACTGCTCCTGTGCTGTAGATGAGGAGAATCTTGTTTGGTGTTTCTCAGTGTGAGAGGCAGCAACTGTAAGCATCTGTTACTTTTCTTTCACATTGCTTGACAGGATTTATTAGGAGGTATTATTTTCCTCTTAGCCAGGATGACATTGTCATCTTGGACTCTGACCTCCCATCCAATTTTTAAGATGGATGAAATAATGTCAGTGAAGGAGAAGACAATAAGATACAGGATTAGGAGTCACAGTTCCAAAAATGCTAAGGATTTGGGTAAGGGTTTTTTCTGTAATTGGAACTGAAAACCTTGACACTGAGCATTTCCAGAGTTTGGGTTGGCCCCACGTGGACTGTATGGATTTATGAACAGGCCAGAGAGATGAGTGGTTACAATATTGCCTCTACTTTATTGCGTGGGTCTCACTAGCAAGAAAGTCTAAAAATTTAGGAATGTTCCTCTCCAAAGGCATTATGCTTCAGATGATTCATTCGTAGAAAGACATACACGTCTTCTATCAGGTTTGGCAATATAATGGTGGCTAAAGTTCTTTAAAACCTTCACATGTCTTTAGAACTAGGTAATAAGTGAAGAAGGGTGGGTGTGAAAACCATGTGTGGGGTGGTGAGGAGTCCATAATCCGGAAGGCACGCGGAGAGTGCAAAAGATCACTGCACGTGCATCAAATAAAACACCCCCCTGGTGCTGGGGACTCAATGCAGAGCCTCTGCAACGAGCTACGACCCCAGGTCCTCAGCCCCTACTCCCAGTTTTGAGTTGGGTCTCGCTAAGCTTTCTAGGCTGGGCTTAAACTTCTGATCCTCTTGTCTCAGTTGCCGAGAAAAGTTCCTAAAGTAAAACATTTCAATGGCCCATACTGGTCCTGCACAGTGGCCAACAGGATCTTATGCTGGAATTCCCTCCCAGCACAAAGGCTCAATGATTGGTCCTGCTTTGTGCAGTCCTGGAAGGTTATGGAAACTTGGGCTTTTCTGTCTTCTGAGAACCCTAACCCTCGTTTCCAGTGCTCAGGAAGGCATGAGAGTGAAAGTGTTTAGCAGAGGAGTGATGCTCCAGGTTCAAGAAACCAGTCAGCTCCCCAGGGACTGGCACGGGTGTAGGGAAATGCACGCAATGTTCAGAGGCTATGTCAGCTTTACATTACTACAACAAAGTATCTAAAGTAATCAGCTTAGATAAAAGGTTTTTTTGGCTCACAGTTTCGAAGGTTCTTGTCATGGGTTGAGTGGTGCTATTGCTTTGATCCTCTCACGAGACAGCACATCGCAGTGGGAACATGCAGCCGAAAAGGCATTTCTTGGCCAGGAAGCAAA
>PVIR01018753.1:0-32954 GCA_004026965.1 Petromus typicus | reverse complement strand
GAGGACACTTCACAACATTTTAGGGCTTCTCTAGCCTACATTTATCTCTAAATCTTGTCAAACTGCTCCTACAAGGCATTTCCAAAGGTTTCTGAACCACATGGTCATGCATAGTTATACCTATAATTATACTTCTAGCATTAATTTATCAGCCATTTTTTGTTGTTGCTCGGTACAATACCCAACACTCTCAACTTCAAGATAGAGAGCTTTATTTTAAGCTCATGGTTTCAAATGAGTTCAGTCCATATTTGGTGGATTCCATGGTAGAAATGACATAGCAGAATGGCTTGGTGGGGAAAACAGGAAGCAGAGATAAAAGGGAAGAACCAGGGCTTAGAATACACTTTCCACATCATGTTCTCATTATTTGTCCCTTCTGACAGGTTCCACCTCCAAATATGAGGATTTGGGGGGGACTTTTAGATAACATGATTTATCATCAAAACATTTTTTTTAAATACAAGAACTGACAACTTGATGGAGTCCTTTTGTAGTTTTGTTGAAAACAAAAAATAAAGTTGGAAATACTGATCTTTCAGAATGTCTCTGTAACTGAAGTAATTCACTGTTTTAACTTCTGGGAAATTGTGTACAATAAGATTTACTAGACTTCTCAAATAGCATTTACAGCCTGTTAGTCTTCACTTAAAGATTCCAAATTTAATTTACTTTTCTCTTAAGGGCTAGGAAAATAAAAACATTAGATAAATTTTCTTGTTACATCTTTCCTAATAAAATTTTTAATCAGCTTTATTATGGAAAATTTATCTATAGTAAGATCTATCAACTTTAAATTCATAGTCTTATGAATTTTGACAAATATACAAAATTAACTAATCCCTACCAAAGTTGCAGTGTCATACATCTTCATTACTCCAACAAGTTCCTTCATGCATTTTAGCAGTTCAGCTCCTCCACAGATTCTTGGGCCCTGAGTGATTATTTTGCTACTCTTTCTTTATTTCAGGAGACATTGGCTAAGAAATGAAATTCTTAGTTATATGGTTAGCACATGTTTAATTTTGTAAGGAATTATGAAGTGGTTTTGAAAGTCACTGTGCCATGAGCACTCTGTGATTGTCACTGCTCATGTTTGTGTCATCACTGACTCTTGTCAGTCACTTTTCCTGTTAGCGATTTTATCTGGCACGCAGTGTTACCTTATTGTGGTTTAAATTATGTAACTGTTTTATGGGGAGAGCATCTTTTCACATACTTATTTGCCATTGCCATGTTCTTGTCTTCTCTGCTTGCCGTCATTTGCTGAAAGATCTACTAAAATTGTTTTGCTCATTTTTAATTTAGTTGTTTGACTTGTTATTGAGTTCTTTATATTTTAAACCAGTTACTAGGTAATGGACTTTTTATTTGATAATGTTTTGAATCTATTTTAAAGTGTTAGAATTACTGTCTGAGTTCATTTAATTAATAAAAAATGCCCAGTGTATTTCTTAACTTAAAAAACGAGGGTTTTTCTCAAACTAAGTCAAATCATATTTTTCTGCTAGAAAAAAACCTGGCTTCATTTTTCTATTGTAACAAATACATCAGTGTGAGCCACAATACTGCATCATCACCCATCTGAATTCTGATTTTAAGATAGATAAGTCTCAGTCACTTGCTGTAGTTTGATATATCTCAGAGGAAAACCCAAACACATGTTTTCCTTCATCATCTACTAGATGTTCTTGTTTTTTCACGAGCCCTCATGAGATTGCCTTTCAAGGGCAAGGATTTGTCTAAATTAAGGAGGTGCTGTTAGGTAAACATCAAATATCTCCATCATCACTCCACTTTACAACAGTTTATATCCAAAATCTTCCAGCACAGCCCCAGCACTCCATTTCTTTTGTTTTGACCTATTTTCTTTTCTTCTTCCTCCCTCCATTCTCTTCTATTCCCTTTCTTTCATCTCTCCATCTTTCTCTCCCTCCCTCCCTCCCTCCCTCCCTTTCTTTCTGTCTTCTTTCCTCCCTTTCTGATAGTCTTGTTAAACTGCCTAGGCTGACTTAGAACTCATGATCCTCCCAGTCGAGCCTCCCAACTAGCTGGGACACAATGTCAGTCTAAACTATTCCATCTCTAAATGGTTAAATAATAATACATAAGTACCCAAGAGGGAAAGGTAAGGAGCTTTTTTCCCATATAGTATTCTAGATTGTTTGTTCCATGTTAGTTTTTCTACTCTGGGCCAATGTGTCACAGTAAGACTAGGGATGCTAAGAATAAGGCACTATTTTAGCACAAAGAGAACTCTGGCTATAGAACAGAAGTAGGTAGGGAGGACCCAGGACAACTCGAACGCTGGGTTTTTCAAGGAGGGCAGCTTTTGGGAAGTATACAATGGAAGTTGAGCAAATGGACGCAGACTCCCTGTCTCTGCCTGTATATTTCTTGAACAATTTCATGAATTCCCTTGAGTTTCCATACCACAGTTTCTAAATTCTTATTCTCAACGTACATAGTTTTTGAAAGGATGAAGGAATGAGGAGCAATGAAGACTGAATATCTGGAGGAAAATACACTGTTCTCAGGAAGCAAGTGACACTCTTCTAGATGTCTCTTAGATGGAAAATGGAATGGTGTCTCCTTTGATGGTATGAAATGAGAGTAACACCTGCATTTCTTCCTTTGTCCTGGAGAGACTTTAGCACATGAACTCTTCAGTTAGTCTCTCTGTGTGTGGTGTGCATTTATATATGCATTTATCACCCCATTTCACAGAAGATCATGGCTTTACTGGAGAGCACATGAAGCACTTTTTTGATTACTTTAAATCACTTCTCATTTTCATTCCAACCATTTAGAGCCTTCGATTCATGTTTCTCCTGTATTTTTGGGGAAGGGAAACCTCAAACAGTATCAATAGGAGGCCTAATTACTTGACTATGTAATTAAGAACTTCAGGTTCTTTTCAATGAATCATTGAAGCTTCCAGAAACTTCACCTTATTTATAGCTCTGCATCCAAGCAGCGAGGACATCTTGACAGCATTCATAGAAATTCAACAAGACCAGATAGTACAAAAATTTGTCTTCATTTATTCATGCCTTTAAAATAAAGCATTCGTTTAATAGGATAGTCACAGAGGCAATAAAATACAGGATTTAATCAGCCTTTCAAACTCATTTAAAAATAGAGAGCCATCATTTTACAAAGTCTAGCTATTTTTTTTCCTTCTAGCACATCAGGAAGAAAAAAAATCACAACTCACAAGGTAGCACCTCATGTAAGAAAGCTAAGTTCCACTTCAGTCATGTATCTCAATCAACAGGGAGGAAAAGCCTGCTGCAGCTGCAGCTGCAGCTGCTGGCATCTGGGCTCTTGACTTTGGGTGTGCTGAAACTCTAATATAAATTCACAGTATGTCTTTAGTGCACCTGTCTGTTTTCTGTTTGCTGAGGAAAGTGTAGGAGGTGCTTGACAACTGGAAAGCCTTCCTTTGATATCTTTGGAGGACATTGATATTCTCTACCTTTTCTTCTATTATCTCTCTCAAAATATCATTAGTCCATGATTGATTTATGGGTACAACTTTGGAAAAGTCCAGAGGCATTATTCAATTGTAAATGTGAACATTGTGTAAAACCATATAAATATTCCAACTTGTAGAAGAAGAAACTTTCATCTGTTAGAACTAAACTGAGTCTCTGTTCCTACAATCTTTCTATACACATTTTGAACTCAGATCCCTCAAATGCAAAAGTCTTTGAAGTCAAAACATTTGCAATGAACCAATGAGACAATGAAAATAACCAAATGGAACATGGACTAAATCCTGAAAGACTGAGTTAGGAATGTGCATGCATCTTCGTGCAGAATGAAGGGAAATAAATTAAATTAGATAGAATTGAGGAGGCAACACGCAACCATAGTTTTGTGTGTCCTCGAATTACTGCTTCTGTTTATCACATCCTCCTTACTTCCACTTGACACAGCTACTTCCAGCCTTTCACCTGGAAACGCCTTTTCTATTTCTTAGCCAGGAGATAGGTCCTCTCTTCTAATACTGTTTATACTCTTTGACTTGATTTTTTTCTTATAGCTACTTCCTCCTATACATCAACTTGACTATGGATAACTTCAACCATATTTCAGTTTTTTTGTGCTTTTCTATGTAATCTCCTTTTATCTCATTGTATTAATTCATACACTAGAGTGTTTCTCACTATACTTTTACTATCTGTGCCTCCTGGTACCTTCCTGCGTGAATCCTGCTGTGGGTACTTCACATGAACTGAATAGCTGTCATATTAGCCAATAAGGATCCATTTAACACTGATAAGCCTTGAAGAAATCTCTCTCTAGGGCTTGAAGAGCTATTTGGCAAGTTCAAATCCCTAGAAACTTTTCTTGAAAGATCTAGTGGGTGTCAGTGGACCCTGGAGGTAGCAAAGCCGGTGTATAGTATCCTTGATGAATTGAGAACCTAATTTCAATTTGATTATTGAATTTTATTTAATTCATTTTGATTATTGAATTTTACTTAATGTTTCCCTCATTGCTACTTTTTGTAGTCACTAGAGGAGTCTATTTTAAAACAAGAAGTCAAATATTTGCCCACATTACAATAGAAAGGTATATATTTATATATAAATAAATATGTGCAAAGCTTTCAAAACAATGATTAAAATGTGAGTGCAAGACATTCATGTCAATCTGTTTCCAATTATAAATACTGAAGGAACTTTTGATTGTTTTAAAATAATAATTCATAATATCTATCTTCACATACAAAGAGTGTTCATTTCTGTCTTCTGTGATGCTGCATGAGAGTTCATTTTCAGTGCTAGGAGTTCTCAGCAATACTCATGGCACGTTAGGCCTCTAGGCAATGTTGGGAGATGTTTCGGTGACAGTGTAAACGCAGTCGATAGCTGGGCCTCCAGATCTGTGTTCTACATCTGCACACATAACCAGCTTCTGCAGATCAAAATACCTGAGTAAGCACTGAATCTGTACTGAACAAATACAGAGTTTTTTATTGTCTTTCTGTCTCAGTATAGTATGATAGCTATTTACACACTACCGGGTATTCACATTGTATTGGAATGAGAAGTAATCTAGAGATGATTTAAAGGGTATGAGAAATATATAAAACACTGTGCCATAAAACCCAGAATGTCAGTGGATTAGCGTACTAAAGGACTCCTATATCTGTATATATGTATAAATGAAGCATAAATATATATATATATATATACATGTATATATGAAACATTGTCACATTAAATAATTGGACTGCATACTCTCCATACATAGTTGTTCAATTCAGATCTATACTTCTTGTCAGCTAACCCACCAAAAAAAATAAGTAATATACTTATATTTTGAGAATGTTCTTTAGCATTTTCTGTTTTGTCAACTTTGTGCTTACTTTCTATGAGTCTGGTTGAAATCCATCATTTATCTTAGGAGAAGAAAATTCAGATGGAGTTTTGCTGTCTTTATTCTCTGGAAGTTCTGCATTATTTTTCCTCTGACATTTCCTGTATGCAACATAAACTGGAAAACAATACATAGGAGGTTAAGTTAATTTCATAATCACAAGCTTCAAAATTCCTTTAGACAGTGATTATATTGCATGATTCATAGAGCTATTTGCATTTTCTCCGGAGAAAATGGAAGCTTCTGAAAAAACAATTGTCAGTTTTGGCTCCACACACACTTGAGGCAAGAGACAAAGCTGCCCTTCAGGAAGACCTAACATCAAACTTCAGGAATATTGACTCAAGGCAACCACAAGACTTCTCTGGGATTCAGCTCTGCAGGTGAAACTACAGTGGTAAGAACAGATGGTATTTATTCCAAAGCTATCCTACGCTGGTTAATGTGGTGGCCCTCAATAACACGCGGTCGCTGAGGGTGCAGTGTCCAAGCCCTGGATGGATGACCTTTGGTGAAAAGCCTCGAATAAGCAGAGCAGTCCCCATATCTCTTCCTTCACCCAGTCCTCCTTGGGTGGGAAGAGTATTGGCTGATGAACGGCTGGCTTTCTTTGGTCCTGTGGCACTGCTAGTGTTTGGTAATGACCATTTCTCAGCTTAATTTTTGAGGTCAGCTTAGCAGGAAAGGCTCTTTCTTTTAAGGAAATCATTCATTATATATGAGTTTCCATTCAGTGGCACAGCTGATGAGACAATATTCCCATTCAAAGATCTTAGTATGTTCAAATCAATCTCATTCAGATTAGTCTCTGTTTGTCCAGTAAAGTATTAGTTTTGAAGCCACAGAACTCTACTAAGGAATTGAATTTGAGCTCATAGTCAACTAAGAGCCAAAGTTTATTAGAAACTGTTTAAGCAGGTACTTTTTCAACTTATACAATGATTTTATTTAATCAAGCTGTGTAACTTCTTTATCCTTTTGCTCTTCCTTCTGTCCTTTCTCTTTTCCTTCCTTGTTTCCTGGTTTCTCTTATCCTAAAAAAAATTATTCTTCAATTCTATCACCAAAATGTGTTTCTGAGCATTGCAAACATTTAATTAGGATGCCTGTCCTGCATCTCACTGCTGATGCCAAGGGGGGGGGTGTACCAGGTAGAGTCCAGCATCTCTTCTTCTTCATTCTTTGCACTTATGCTTCTATTATTCAATTTCTGTTGAGCTAACCCTCTCAACTGGTGAATTTAGTTAATTGTTCTATCAATCAATAATTTTTTCTCTGGTTTATCTAGGGTACAGCACTAACAAGATCTCTCCATATGCTAAACAGAAAAGACTGCTATATAATGAACCAGGCTTATTAGAAGAAAGGTTATTAAAATGTTTTAGCAATCTTGAGAGTCATGTTCCGGAAAGGAAGGCCCTGCTTGAGACTGACCTCAGGACAGTAATTTGGAGGATGAGCTGAGCTCATAGGTAAACTGAATACATATTGGAACTAAGTAGAAAGATAAAAGAAAAGAAAAGAAAAAAGAAAATGAGACAAAATAGTGTCTCCAGGCATTTTATTTTAACATTCACATTATTTTTGTCCTGCACCTTCACTTTGTATTTCCCATTAAAATACCATGAAGCTTTGAAAGTAAATTCTTTATTTAAAAAATAGAACTAAAAAAATTAGAAGTTAAACATCACCTTAGCAAGAAAAACGCATGGGAAAAAAAAATCACAATTGGGTTAAGGCAAGTAAGTGGGGACTTCATAGGAGAATATCAAAGTTTATACCAAGTAAAATTAAGAACCAGATCAACTAGCCCTTATATTTTAAATAAGGGACGTTTTGGCTTAAACTGATTCACTGATATAAATTTCATATCTATATATATTTATCTCCCTTATAACTCAATTAGTTAAATATTATTTGTTTACTACTTGTCTGATAAATAATCTATATTTATAAAGCATATCAAGACACTATTTTGGGAAGAATCACCAAAATGTTGAACTCCTTGGAAGCATTTAAGGAAAACAGAATAAAATACTTTCAACAGGCATAAATACATATATGTCATATAATTTGCCATATATTTCTTTCTATCTATCTATCATCTATCTATCTATCTATCTATCTATCTATCTATCATCTATCCATCTATGTTATTACTGAGTAAAACAAAGTCAGTGAAGAGAATCCACCACAGTCACTTTTCACTTAAAAATCATCTTCACTAAAATTGTTTGATGGAATTAAAATTTTCCAGCGATATTTGGGAGCTCATAATGGTATTTCGGGGCAGGAGTTCCTGCTCTTATTCACTGCTAGGCACAAAGACTCATTGAAAAGACCAAGTCCCAAAGAAGAACACGGCCGTGGCAGTGCCTCGGCGCAGTCCCTACCTCCTAGCAGTATTGCCGCGAACGCGAGCTGGAAGATGCTGTAGATGAGCGGGAAGGTAAACACGAGGTTGAGATCCTCGGAGCTGAAGGAGAGCTGCACGATGGTGGAGCACAGCTGGCTGTTCTGCATCCCTGTCTCCAGAGCCACTGTCCGGCACCTACGGCGGCAGCGGGGGTGGGGGGGGGGTGGGGTGATGTTGCTTTGTTTCGTTATTGTAAAACATTAAAGGCAAGTGTGAGAAAAAGTGCATAGACTGTGTACACTGATTCAGTGTGAGGCACATGTCTTTCTACTGAATCCATTATTGTATAGTAGCATGATCAAAAATACGATGTGCTTACCTAAAACTATTATTGTAATAAAAGATATATTGCCGTGAATCCTCCTAAAAATATCCCTCTTTGAACACACTCATCCCATTGTTCTTATCACTTCCTGAAGCACTTCTGGGAGAATTTTTTCTTCTCTTTTAGTTGAGTTGTTGGGCTACCTCTGTGTCCTCTGTCAGCCAGAAATGTTTACTTTTCATGGCCATTTGACTTTAGGGAGGAGCCGGAAGCCGCCCGGTGCCAGATCCAGTGAGCAACACCGACGAGGACCCACTCCAGTGTATTTATGAGCCTGCTTTTCCACCGGACCACAGTCAGCAGCAACATTTGCCACATTTTTCATCACACTCTGTGAAGATACTCAGGAGAAAAGACTTCCACAACTGCTTCAGAAAGTGGCAAAAATGTTGGTATAATGGTGTTCAAAGTGAAGGGGAGTATTTTGAGAAGAAGTAATAGCAGTGTTTCTTTTACTGTAATACATTTAAATTTAAACATTCACTATGGTTGCCTATAAGCCCCTGTTTCTGAGTAGCAGGCTTATTTCTAACAGTGCCCTGCAGGTGGCAAATGATGTTCACTGCCACCTTCTCGATGTCCTCGGTAACACCACAGAGCATGGATCAGGGGCTCAGAAAATACTAGCATGCAGCAATTTTCTTAGTTATTTTTTCTTAAATTGAATTATTTTGATTAAATTTCATTGAAAGATCTGCAAGATAGGAATGATTGTCCTCCATTTTACAGTTGTAAAACCTCAGGGAATGTGCCTGGCTTGAGGTCCGCAGCTGAGGAAGCCGGGCGCATGTAGCCTCGCTCAGCGAGGCATGTGCTGCTTCTCTGCATCTGGCTTCGCAAGGGCGCCAGTTACCAGTCCACCATTTTCCCTGTTTGCTGCTGTAGATGGACTTGTAGAAGAGGAAATGTTTCCATAGTACCAAATCCTAAACGCTAGGCCTTTTCTAATATTTAATGTTTTCTAATGGGATGGGGGTTCATGCTCTCCTTAAAGCCACTCTGCCAGGAGAATAAGAATGTATCTAGCCCTGAACCACTGGAGAGTGGTTCAGAAGAATTTGAATAAAAGTAAATGTATAAATAAATACAGCTATAGTCAACATCTTCTTCCCAGTGATTTGCATTCAGAGTGAATGATGACATGTTTACGGTGACATGGTCAGAAATATGGCACATGTGACCCAGGGTGAAAGGGTCTGAGCTCGTCATGGGTATTTACACGGCCATGGCCTGATCATGTCCCACCTCAGTGCCATATATGGAAGTTCCAGTCCCGATACCGCAGACTGTGACCTTAAGTGGAAACGTGATCACTGCACATGTAATTGTATAAGATGAGGTCATGAGCCCAGTTTCCATCCAGGAGGTTTAGTTTTCTTATTAAAAAAGAAATTAGGGCCCAGAGACAGCTATACAGGGAAAATGGTGTGTGAAAACTTAGTAAGAAGACAACCATGTGTAAGCTGAGGAGTGAGACCTAAAATATAATCTTCTCTCATTGTTCTCAGGAAGAACAAAGCAGGGAAACAACTTCATTCTGACTTCCTGTCTGAAAATATGAGATAGGACGTGTCTGTTAGGCCACTGGGTGTGTGACCCTCGGCTACAGCAGCCTCAGCAAACGCATGCAACAGCTGTTACAAGTGAAAATGACCAATAGGGTTTGGCAAGACGTCATACCTGTACCAGGGCTGGCCCGCTATTCTAGCCAGCAAAAACCCCAGGGTGTAACCAGCTATCGGGTAGAGTGTGCCTATAACCCACAGTTTGGGTTCGATGATCCAGGCACTTTGGTACAATATTCCTCCAATCACAGCGGTGAATACGATGAGAACTGCACCTGCGATGGACCCAATCTGTGAGAAACAAAGACACAAGTGAACTCAGCGACTGTGTCAGAACACCTCTAGCTGCGTTTGTCAGGGACAGAAGCTAAGAAGATTGCTTCCAGGATGTGACAGTGAGTGTGAGTATCTCCATCCTGAGGGCCACAGCCAACCCTGGAAATGCTGGTGCTTTGTAAATTTTTAAGAAAACCTCAGGGCCTACCCTATTCATCTCCATTAACCTGAAGATTTTCTACTTGCAAATTATCCTGCCTCTAAGAGAGTAAGAAGTCCAAGGATGTAAGAGCTTGGAAGACTTGGCTTCCATATTCAGTGCCTGCTATCTTGTTTTCTTTGCTAAATCATGATTTTTTTCTAAATCTCAACTTCTTCAGTTGCAATTGGGGACAAAAATCTTGCCTCAGCCACATTTTATAATTGTTCTGATAATAAGAAATCATAGAATTGTAAGTTTAAAAAGACACTATTTTCTCCTTTTTATAGTTTTATACTACATGGAGATTAAATTATATGGTATAAAATATATAGTTATAATACATGTTTGTCTGGAGAAACAATACTAATTAGCTTATTTTACCCCCTGAGCAATAGACTGCATCTGTATCATCTATATATACATTTATATAGTCATCAAAGGGAAATATATAGTTACTATACATTTAACATTAGGCACTGCACTGGCCATATAGTTAGAGAAATCAGAAACATGTGATCTATTGTCTGAGCTCTCTGACTAGGTAGATTTGCTAACATAAACTCACATAGCAGAGATGACAGCAAAAGGGTAGAGTAAAATCAAGAGGTGATGTTTGAGTTGAATCTCAAAGGATGGACAGAAATTTGCCCATATACAGGACCATGAAAGGCCTTTCAGAAAAGAGGACTCTATGATTCAAACTTCAGGCCCACCAGGGAGGATAGTTAGGTTATGCAATGAGAATAAAGCAACATCACAGGTGGAAAGACTACCCACTCCTTCTTAGTATGAAGCATCTAATTGTGTCTCCTTCTGTGTGGGATACTTACTTTAAGTATGATCTTGGCTTTCTTCGGCCATTTGTTATTAACATACATTCCAACGGATACGGGGATAACGAGAGTGACCAAAGAAATACCTAAAGATGACAAAATCAATTCGATTGGCAAAAGATACAACACAGGAAAGAGCAAACCAGGAAGTAAATGGCCAGAAATGCTTGGACAGTATTTTAGTCACCTTACTGAGCATGAGGAACAGAATGCAGATTTACACACACACACATGCATGCACACATACACACATGCACACACACATGTACACACACACGCACAACTTCTTTACTTACTTCAGAAGCTAATTTAAAATTACTAAGCCAGAATCCATAATACTGATCAATATAAATACTTTCACCAAATCCTGGGTGGAGTATTTAGAGTCACTTCTACAACCAATAAACTTTAGTTTGCATTTGTCAGGACTTTGGCTTCTTTAGTCTGTTAGATTCATATATTTGAGAAAAAATATCTTGTAAAAATTTGTGTGTAGGGGTTTGTATATGTGAGGTTCTATACATTGTTGTGGCATACATAGATGATACTTTAAATTCTTCTATTACTTCACAGCAGTAGAAATAAATAACATATAAAAGTAGAAGAAATAAAAGAAAACTTTGAAAATTTGATTAAAATCTCAAGGCATTCTGAAGGTAGAAGACTTTGGATTAAAACCGACTTCACTTATTCAGATCAACAACAGAGAGATGAGAGAACAGGCTGGAAGGGCTGCTTTAAATTTTCTGTGAGATAACCTATTTGGAAACCTGTCATGTAATTATAATTCTTTGATCAATGTGGTTATGCAGTCAGATGAAACAGTCATACTTTGATTTCACCATGTTGCATTGATGGTCATTTTCATGACATTTTTTTTCTCTGTACTATCAAAGATTTCCTTGCCCACCGGCTGCTTTGCTATAGTAGAAAACCAACAGCTTCTAACTTCTCACGGGCTTTTTCTTTTTCAAACATCCTTTTCAAGCAGTGTGAGAAAGTGGAATTGAATAATGAAATTCTAAGAGTAGACAGTGCCTACTATTGTGATAAATTGACCAAGGAGTCGGAAACAGATTACAAATTCCAGGGCTATAAATGTTAATTTAAAATGAGTCAAATAATGATGAAAACATAATCTGTCTATAGACTCCAACACTTCGGACAATGTAAGGGTCACTGATTACTTTTGCTACATATTACTGGTGGAGCTAGTCATATCTAAGGAAATAGAGAGTTGGAGGAAAAATAAGAACGAGTAGGAGAGAGAAGGCAGATAATGGTGGGAAAGGCATATGATAAAGAGGACAGAGGTTAGATCCTCCAGAAAGTCCCCGTGGGCCTCCCTGCATTCTCCTGTCTTGGGGAAGACACTGCCTTTCTTTGAGCTTTAGACCACTTAGTAGATTTGGTGAAGTTTGTAAGCCTTATATTAAAGTGTTGTTGACAGAGATTGGTTGCATTCTGATAGTCTAAATCTAGGCTCACAGGCTGCATTTGGAATACATTTGGAAATGGGTTTGGGTTGTGCTCTTTTAACATATTGAATCCATTTGGTTCAGCTTGCTAAGGTTCCAGTGTCTTTGGGGCTGTTAGAAGACAGGGTCTCTATCCACAGTCTAAGATGAAAGACTTTTCTCCCTTCACCACAGGAAGCCAGAGGAAGTTTTCCAAAGACCCAAAGTGTTCCTTCGGCACCCTCACAAATGGTTTCTGCCCTGAAAGTGGGTTGCTAGAACTCTTTGCTCCCCATGGCCTGAAAATGGCTTTTTTATTTCTTCTGCAGAACTGAGGACTTAATCCAAGGCCTTCACATTGAGCTACATCCTCAGCTCATTTAATTCTGAGATAAGATCTTGTTAAGTTGTCCAGGCTGGGCTTCCCTTTCCCAGGTTGTTCATCTTACTTATTCCTTATATGCCTGTTTTTTCTCTGAGCAGAGAGAAACAGCTTGTAATTTAACCATTGAAAATAAACTTGCTCTTTATTCTATTGTACACAGGAGACATAGCAAGGAGAGAGATAGAAAGAACATTCACAGTGAAAGACAGTGATGAATGATTCCATTGGTGAAATAAGGAGAGGAGGAAATGAGAGCCAAGCTTTTCTTTATTTACAACCATGGACACTTTGCAGTTATTTAACCCCTGCACACTATTCTCTCCTCAGGTGGAAAATGGGTAGACTCATGACTCCCTTACAATGGTGTGCTGAGATTTCGTGATACTATGTAGGGAAAGCTCTTGGTATAAGATGCTCAGAATATGGCTGCCACAGTTTGCCATAGTGTTTTGTTTTGGGGTTCCAGCAAGGCATTGGCCTCCTCCCATGCAGATGCTGTTATCTGAGGGGTACAGATTTTCTTCTGAGTCACAGGAACACACTGGGCATTGTGAGTGCTCCCCCAAGTGTGGCGCCAGCCCACAAAACAGAATGCAGAGCAGACTAGTGGACTAATTCCAGCTTCCCAGGAATCATGGGCAAATTAAATAATTGCCCTAAGCTTCCATAACCTCATTTATCAAGTGGTGATAACATCTTGTGATGCTATCAGCTCAGTTTTGTCCTCATTAAAAAACTAGAAAAAACAACAGCAAAAAAGTTGGGTTGGAAAATAGACCTGGACAAACATGATGAGTAAATTTCCCATCTTTGTGTTTCAAACTCTATTTGCTTTTTCTTTCCTTTTAACTCTCCCCTCCCCTTTCTTTACTCTCAACCCTTGTTTATGATGACTTCTCCTCCACGCAGATGCTAGCTCATTTCTTGGTTTTTCTCCTTTCAAAATTTATTCCCATTAGTAGATATGGTACAAGTTATTGGTACAGTAGTTAAAAATTACTCAACATCTCCATGAGACATCTTTCAGAGGTAAATGGATATCACTTGATTTTAGCCAAGAGGCTGAGAAATAATGGAAAATGGATATCAAGAGGAGAACATTTTCAGGCTTGAGTTCTGTTTTTTCTTTTTTTTAAGGTTTTTTGAGACAGGGTCTCACTTTGTAGTTCAGGCTGGCCATGAGCTCAGCCTCCAACTCACATCACAGCAATCCTCCTGCCTCTGCCTCCTGAGTGCTGGGATTACAGGCGTGAGCCACCATGCACTGTGGTCTGTGGTACTGATTGCTGCTGGGCCTGCCTAGTATGGTATGTGGTTAACCAGGGATTGAACCAGGTCCCTGCACTTGCAAAACAGGCGTAGGAACCACTGAGCCAAATCCCCGGCTCCTTGAATTCTTTTCCTAAGCAATGAATGATGTGCACTCAGAATACCTCTGTCAGCAAGCAAGTTCCTCTAGCAAGCTTCCATGTTTGCCTGGCAAACACACTCCATTCTTTAAGGAAGGTGCTCACAGAGGAGCAGAATGAGCAGCAACCAGAATGAAACACAGGGAGGGCAGCTCCAAAACCTGAGCTCAGATGATGCCTGATGGGACAGAGTCTTCCATAGGTCAATAGGAGAATCTCTTAAAGAGAAAATTCTTGCCAGATGGGGTATCTGTAGGCTCACTTTGTATAATTCTAGTACTTACAATGGGTATAGGGGAGAGAAAGAGGCCATGAAAAGCATTGCAATACTGATCACCCCAATTATTGTGCATAAATTGTCCCAATTCAGTTGGAAATAGTTTGCATCCCATTTAGTCACAGAAATAATCTTTCTTACAAGTGGAGGGGATTTAGCCCAGCTCTCTAAATCTCCAAGGCACTCTCAAACATCCCCAAATCAATGAATGGTCTTTTCTCTCTGGTCTTTACAATAAGAAAGCCACACTTTTTAGAGGAAACACATCAAGAAGACACTTGTCCTCAATTTCACCTGGAAACAAGACTGTGTAAGACTGTAGTGTACCTGGTGGTGGGTGGTGATGTGCTGTGTCCCTGACAACTTATCTTCTATTATGATAGCTGTGTGGGAAAGCCTGATTTTGGATGATCAGAAAACACCTTCTCATTTTCCAGACCCTCACCCCTATGTCAAACTAACCATTTAATGTTCCTCCAGAAACGGGGGGGGGGGGCTGTCTAGGAGTTGAAATGAGTGCAGGCATAGTCATAAAAGCAAATTTGAACTCTGGGGCATGAAAGATCGACCAACTATTCTGCGCAATCATGGCTCACATTTAACAGTATCTAAAATTACATTTTGTCTGGTAGCTCCGCATGGTGCCCACTCACAATTGTTTACTTGGTCTTCTATTTTTAAATCACTATGCACTTTCTTGGCATATCTTCAGTGTAAGTGTCCATGCATGCAAATGGCCATTAGTGCAAATTAATTGTGCTCTTGCATAAAGAAAATATGGGGGCTGCCTGTGCTAGCACCCTGATCCTGCTGATGTGTGAGGATCCCTTCAGCTGGCCCCTTCCCTAGGGATATGAAATGAGAAAAATTCAGTTTGTCCCATGAGGTCAAGGCTTGGGATCAATAGTTCTGCAACAGCTATGCAGAGGCCAAAGCGACAGGAAATTCTAATTGAGCGAAAATTGCCATTAATGCTAGAGACAAATGAAGGCTCAATGTGATTCTGGTCTGAGGCCCCAGCAGAAAATAAGCAGAGAGTGCAGGGCGACACAACTCACAGGCGAACGGCTTACCTATGCTATCAAAGGGAACAACGATGGTTCCACTGTCGACCCATGTTTTGGTATAGATAAACAGGCAGAGCGGCATCATTCCCAGGGCGAGCAACGTAGAACACGTGGTCATGCTGACACTGCAAGGGAAAGGGCAGGTTGACTTGTGCTCCCGGGCTTTCCAAGGAAGAGGCTGCTTGATTTGCAAACCACTGTTAGAAAGTCCTCCAAGAACTTATCTTGACCTGCGGCACTATCTGCGTGAGGGGCAGAAACACATGTGCCCAGATCTGTGCAGAGTTCGGCCTTGGGCAAAATCATCTATATCGGTATCTTTCTACTTTGCCACGCATGTATCTTACCTCCCCATTTGTTCTTAAGGATCAGAGGAGGTATTTTGTAATGTCTAAACCAATTGTTAAATGAGGCTCTAAGTCCCGGGATGACCATTGTCAGATCTCCAGCAGGAAACAGATGATACTGGCCAAGACTCCAGAGGTCGCCATGCATGTTTTCCTGCTGGTGGGAGCTGGGCTTCCGGGGTGGGGGGGCTTTGAGAGGAAAGGAGAAGGGGGCCTCACTGTCTTCCCAAAAACAGTCCAATTATTGCTCGTGGTGACCAGTCTGGAGAACAGCAGAAGCTCTCACTGAGAACCAGGTACTGTCATTATTATTGCAATCACAGTGCATATGCTTTGACTTCTACTATAATATACCATTAGCAAATACAGCAATTCTGAAAGACTGTTTTCTGGAAAACTGTGATATTCACATTATTCATTATTTGTAATGGGTATTATTTGTGTACTTGAAGAAAAATGCTGAATATTTAAACTATCTGACCAATCATCCAAATTGTAAACTATGCTAAGTAATGTAGATGAAGATAAAGACTTTAACTTTCAGTGTAAATAATTAAATTTGCAATTTTGACAAACTACAGGGTAGAGGTGAATTTTCCTATTAATCATTTAAAAATGAGTAGTTAAAATAGATTTAAAATAGTCAGGTAAAACATCTGTATTAGTAGAGCTGAAATATTTTAAAGAATACCAGTGCTAGAAGAAGTACATAAAACACTTTCTGAAAAGTTCAATCTATTATCATCATAAGTTAACTTCATTTGAATAAAAATAGGGCACAAAAGCAATCCTGGTCTACAAAAATAGATGCGGTTCTTAGTACTAGAGCTTTGTCCTATTTATAATTAAAGAAATGGAGTTTCTAAATGCTTTTTCTCCTCTCCTCTCCCCCTTGCCATTCTCTTCTCCTTAGCTTAAAGAACATATTCAAACAGACAGACTTGATTCCATGTGAAATCCCGGTGGCCCTGCACATCTGGCATGTTCTCTGTGGGGAGAGGGATGAGCAGGGAAAGTGGGGTTCCTGACCTGCATGAACGTGTAGAGAGAGAAGGCTCGGAATTGTTTGTTTTTAACCAGTAGAACAACTGTTAGTGGGAAGTCAGAATTTTTTCTTGTCTTTCTTTTAAATTTCCTTGTGAAAATTCCAATTCAGACAACATGTAGGAAGTTGTGTTATGGCATGGAGATTGGGGGGAATGATTTTGTAAATATCATGAGGAAGTGGTGGTTGGCAGTTGAAGAGAAACAGTGTAAGTTCAATGGACATGGACTATAAGAAGTCACAGAGAGACAGGAAAAAATGTGGCTATCGACTGATTCTTTCTTAGCTAATAACAAGAACAAAGTGAAGCCACTCAAATGATAATAAAACAATTCACCATTGGAGAATTTAATTAAGAATGTAAAGGAACAAATTAGAATTATAATGTAAAGGAATAAATTAGTAGAATCCATTTTTATTTTACTTGGAAAATTTCAACTTCTATAAAGGGCACTCATGTCAGAAATGGAAGTACTATCATGAATTTGCATTGAAATGTGAAAAATACCAATATAAAAGAAAATAAAAATCTTTTGGCTTTAATTCTTGGACTTACCTTGATTCACTGGAAGGTTACACTTTTATGTATGTGTGTGTGGGGCAAATAAAGCAAGTTAAAAATGTAAATTCAGTGAAATCAGTGCTAAAGAATGCAAGAGATTAAAATCATATTGGAAGTGAAATGGCAAGTTTGGAGCCTTACAGGAAGTATATATAGATGATCCCGGAAGTAATGCACATAGAAGTAGTGCAGAGTGAGTAATGCAGAAAGAATACAGAGGTAAGTAGGGTTCCAATGATGACATGAACATACACAAGATCAGGGACCTTGGTCAAGGTGGTGAACCTTAATATTATCATCTGCCAAATGCAGAAAATGACAGTAATGCCCTCAGAGGATTCTGTAGATTAAAGATACCAAATCATCTGGAGTACTTAATACTGTGAGTGCATAGCATGTAATACTGTCTAATATGCGTTACTACTAAAATAAAAATACTTATCACATGGGAGCAACAGAGGTTGGTTATTTGAGTGAGGATGAGGGAGAGAGTTAGTGGTGAATGTTTCTGTGGTTGAAGTGGAAGGAGTAGTTTGAACTGTGATAATCCAGAAGCTCAGGAATTTTGGACAGATAAAATATCAATGAACATTGAACTTAAAGATGAAAATATAATAGTGTTTGGCCAATGACAAAGGGTGTGGTAGGAAAAGCTATGAAATAGGGAATCTAGCAAATAATGAGCGCAGGAAGTAATCAGCAGTGAAGATTTTGGAGAGAACGGAGCAAAAGAGACATGAGAATGGATTTCTGAAAGAAAGGAAAGCAGGAAATTTAGGTGGAGTGACTGAGGCTGTTGCTAAGGATGGAGAGACGAAAGGTTTCTTTGTTATCTGGGGATAGCACAGACACAAAAGAGGCAGGATTTTTCCGTGTCCTGCTCAAGGGATCTCTGACACCAGTAAATTCCCCAGAAAGGTCTCTTTCCTGTCTGCTTGACTCATTTTGTGCGCAGGATGCACATAACACAGTTCTCACAGGTGCAGATATTTGTGCACTCAGCAAACTCACAAATGCCAACTTTCCAGGCTGGACGTAATCAGAAAAGAAGCTGAAATATCACTGTATTTTTTAAAAAAATCCACAAATAACTGTTTATTTATTTATTTTAAATCATGACAGATTGTAAAGTATAATAGCTGTCATCTCAGGAAACATGATAGGAAGAGGAAACGATGTTTTGTTTCTTCTACCAGGAATTACATCCAAGAAAGTTAAAGCCAAGCGGAACTGTGTGGTATTAGCTCAGCGGCACAGGTATCTGTGAGTGCAAATCAACCTGTCTTTATGACAGGTTCTCAGGAGCTCAAGTGGAGTTGGAGGAGATAATGTTCAGAGCACAGAGTTAGGGATACAAGTGGATAACAGGATTGCATCTAAATACATTTTTATAAAGCTGAAATTAATCAGTATTTCTCTACAATAACAAAATGTTTGGAAAGACTACTGCCACTATGTGATTTCAGTCTCTCAATTTGTTTTAAAGAAATATTTGAACATTTTCCTCTAACATTTATAATGCATACATAAGGTCATCTTACATAGTGGCATGATTAACCTCTTCTCAGTGATGATGGTCATTGTAAAAATAGTATTTTTGGTGATAACATATAGCCTGAAGATGAGAACCTGTTCCAATAGCCAAATGTCCAGCATCGCATATACTATTTTCTATCTCAGGTAATGATCACATCTATGGCATTACATTAAGGCATGGGTCATTCTTAAAGCATAAGACTGTATGAGTAAAAACATAGACATGTAATAGCCCCGTTCTGTTCACTCCCCTAAGTTTGTTCATTGCTAACTTTCAGAGTCCCCACCTCTGTCTGCTCAGGTCAAACTAAATGAAGCTGAGAAAGGACTTCGTGCTGTATTGCCTTTCATAGATTAAGAGCCTGAACAATTCCTGCCATCCTAAGTTCTTTCGCAGGGCAAAGTAGATACTGCATTTTCTTACGTGAAAAAATGAGTGTTACAAAAATGTAGAGTACCTAAGGATCATCATCTAAAGCTTCTGAGGAAAGCAGCCCCAGTGGAGATCAAATGGAAGGTTCCTCATTGTTGTTATGCACTTCATCAGTCCAACACCTGCATGTCTACCCTGAGAGTTTTTCTGTTTTGCATACAGCAGCTAAGGGTCAATAGAGCTGATTACCTACAGCATGGTACTCAGTATGCACATGTAGCATGTAAACCAGCACAGGCTGTAAAAATGCTTCCTTTTCACCACAAATGAAGAACATGCAGTGAGGAAAAAGACATTTGTTAGTTCAACTTCCAGCCCTCGAGTTTTGGGCTAGTGCCATTAATGCGACTTCTTATATCTGTTAGCCTTTTTCTATCTCCTCAGCCCTATTTCCATGTGACACAGGATGATTGAGCTAACAACCTAGCTTACTCTGTAGGAAGCAGAGAAACCACCGGTTTATTTTATAGTGCAGTATGCATAATTAAAAAAACTCCTGTAAGCTTGGTTTTCATTTCTTTTAGTGTCAGTGGAAGTAAAGCAAACTGTAAATCTTGTTCTCAGATTTTATAATAAACAAGAAAGACTTTGCCCAAAGAAGTGGCTGGATAATGGAACTGACCATGGTCTCATGTAGTCTTTAATGTCTGACACCCAGTTTGAGTTCAAGTTTGTGCCCTGACAGCCTCATCAACTTCCCAGTTATGGCTTTTGGCTTAGAAAGAGTTTTTTCTGGACAAACTCTGAAGCTTGTTCAAGAGATAGATGGCAATTATGCAACTTATTGTTACCTAATTTAGATTTAAAAGCACAAACATAAACTATAGCTCCTCCATTGTAACAGCTAAGAAGCTATGCTGGAAAGCACTCAAATACACTTTGGTTGTTTCACGTAATTGCTTAGTCACACTTAAGATCAATGGTAGACCAGATTCACACTCAAAATATCCCGGGGTTCTCATAGATGAACCCAGTGTGATTGTGCATGTTGGAGAGACAGGTTTCTTACCTTAAGTCCATGTCGCCATCTACCCAGTAGGCCAGAATGTTGGATGCTGCTCCTCCAGGACAACATCCCATGATGATCACCACAACGGCCTGGATGGGGACGATGCCAAAGGCCACCGACAGGATGAAGCCTGTGAGAGGCATGATTCCAAACTGACAGAGGAAGCCGATGATAATTCCCCATGGGTGCTTCATGTGCCCTAAGAACTTCTTGACCTCCACATTGCATCCCATGGAGAACATGACCAAGGCCAGCAGTGTGGTCAGAACAGCACTCATGACTGTGCTGAGGACAGCATTGGGATTTTCCTCAGGGACCACGCAAGATGCACCTTCACAGACGGTTGCATTGGGCAAACAGACAGTAGGATTATTCATTGTGAGGTTTGCTCCTCCAGTAGCTGTGTCCACCTTGTCCACTGCTCCGGTCTCAGCAGCTGGCCGAGGTAAATGTTTACTTCCACCACATCAAACTTTTAAATCCTCTCTAAGCATGTGGCTCTAGGCGTCTCTTTCAAAAGATACCTCAGAGAAGCAATAAAAAATAAATGCCAGTATGTCAGTTTCGAGAGCTAACATTACAACATAGCACAAATGATGAATCATAGAAGCCGAGTAAAATTACTGGCCCAAACAGAAAGTTGTAATTAATCATTTATTGGAATGAATATGAGCTCTGCACATAGAAATAGCTGTGTTAATGTTTAATTCTGGGAAGTTTTGTTGAATAATTTTAGTTAAGTGAAAATTAAAATTTGTGCTCTGAGGACTGAGGGGTAGGAATGCATACTTACTTTAACTTATCTTTCTTTGAATATAGAGGACTGAGGCTCCAAAAAGCTATGTACCCCGTGCCACATTATATTACAAATGAAATGCCAATTAGGCTGAATTAGAATAAAAATTCCCAGTTTCCTCTCTTAGTGGTTTTCCTGCTGTTCCTATCATTCTGCTTTCTTGTGTTGGACTGTAGTGTTCACAACACATCTGTAAGTTGGAGAAACTTCTAAAGCTTTGATATAAAGCTACAGGACAGAGACACTTGGGGAAGACAGACTGTTTTCTGGTGGGAAGGAATCTGACTTGAAGAGCCACCCTCATTACTTACACATGCAATTATGCATGTATTGCCATAGCAACAAAGTGCTTTATAGCTAGAGACAACACAATTATTTAGAGGGATGAACCTCTGAGGATTAGGTCAAGGTGACAGGATCTTTTTGTGCTTAGAGTCAGGAATTGGAATTAGAAAAATTTTTATGGCTGGGAGGAACATCAAGAGAGATGGATTGTGACATATGCATATGTCAAATAGTTACCCTCATTGTGGGTGGGACACTGCACGTAGGTATACAGGGAGTATAACAAAGAGGTGAAGGAGGCATTGTCCTGTTCTCTGGTGTTTATAACCCAATGACTGAGTCAGAACACAGCTCAGGAAGACAGGTGAATGCTATTTCAATTACAACTCATAATTTGTAAGACAAATTTGAATTTATCCTCCTGGTTTTCATTTTGGATTAAGTAGGTTTAGCCCTCCTATTTGACATGAGAACCAAGGGAAAGATTGAGGCAATAAAATGCTTCTTGCAAGTTTCCCAATTGAGACAGGGAATGCTGAAATTCACCCTTTTAACTCTGGGCAGCTAATGGTTAATTGGACTTGGTAGAGGTTTGGAGCAAAACTAAAATGAGCTACACAGACTTTAGTGTCCCTGAAACTTTAAAAATGCAACTTCTGATTCTGGAAGCATGGGGTGGCTTTATTTCCCAACAAGCTCACAGTCAGTGGTGACGATGCTGATTTGGGGACCTTACTGAGGATATCATGTCATAGGTTGTCTATGCAACAACAGCTGGCCTTCCCTCCCTGGCCACTGGAAACATGTGCCCAGAGCCACTTGACTTGGCTAGACAGGTCTTTTCATCAGATGAATCGATCTGACATGTGCCATCATGTTGGTCCCTCGGCATAAGAGCAAACAAAGTCATGTCCCAGTGGCTGGGGGCCTGAAATCATTCCTTCAGGTAGCAGTGATTTGAACCCCTTGTCAGTGTGGCTCCTGTCCAAGGGTGCCTCTTCCACTGCCGTCTGTCTTTCTTGGCATCAGTAGGCTCTACTTAGCTCTACCAACCCTTTTCTACCCTGTACACACAGAAAAAGAAATTATCTGTTGCCTGCCAGTTCTTAGAAGATCCTGCTGTATTTCCTGCTGCTGTCCCTGCCCCAGCAGCTCAATGATTAGCTAGGTAATTCCTAAAGAGGCCTCTCTGCCAGCCCTGGGTGTGGAGTGACATGACCCTGCCCTACTGGCCTCTCTTAGTAGCTCGAGCACTGACTGGCTCACTTCTCCCACTGGCACCTGCAGACCCCAGGAAAGTGAGCTGACCACTCCCCCTGCTGCTCCCTCTAAGTACCCGTCAGTGTTGAATCTTTTCCCTAGGTTGGATGTGGTTGAAGACTCTGAAAAGGGTTGATCAGTGTCCATCTCTCAGCCTTCCTTGCTGTTAGCTCAGAATTAGGTAAGAAGCAAAGAAGTAGCCCAGAGCCTAAGAGTAAATAGCCCTTTCCCTTGAGCTGATCTTGTGAGCGCAGACATCTGACTCCTAGAGACTAGGAGCACTGGGACGAGCAAAGTTCTCTTGGGCTGAAACACCTAAGAACAAGATCAACGCACAGGGCTAGAGACAGGAAGGAGCATCCACTGATCTGCCTCTGAATTCAGGCGGCCAGTGAGCCTCAGGGTTGGTTGTTGCTTGCTGGCTGGATTGGGCCAGTGTGATTCTGTCTTAGCCTTCTTAACCACAGTGTGGGAGACAGAGAAGAGAATGTGAAGAAAGCAGCAGATTCAGAACAAAGCTCTTCTCAAATTTCAGATGACTAGCTAAGGAGATTTGAGGCTCCCAGGGGCAGAATGCTTTGCATATAGACAACCTGCAAATGAGCACTCGGCTTGATGAGACAGAGTGCTATGGTTCTGGTTAAAAAAATGTGCCAATGCATTTCTAATTTTCACATTATTTTTACATAAATTTGCACATTAAGCTCAAGAGGCCTTATACTCAAGTATCGGTGTGATTCACAATTAATTAGTATCCTTAACTTCAGCTAAACTCAAATCCATGCATTACAAATAATCTAAATGCATAAAAATCATTCTCTCTATTTATGATACATTATTAAGCAACAATTGGAAAGATAATCAAGAGGTGGAGATGTGGTTTTCCCTTGTTAACTTCTTGAAACTTTTCTGCTCAGATTCTTCAGGCTTTGACAGACAGAGGTAACCCTCAAGGAACCAGAAGTGACTCCTGACTTGGCCTGGTGGGTGGAGAGAGAAGGGCTAGGGTTATTTAGCATCTGAGGCTTCCGGTTGGTTACTGTGTATCGATTTGGAGAAGCCAGCCCTTCACTCCAGCCTGTGTATTTGCACCGAAGTTCACATGGTAACAGCTGAGCTTTCTACTTTCTGCTGTATTGTATTGGAGATAGTTTATTCAGATCTGGGATTTGAGCAGTTTGATGGTACACTTTTCTGTGACTGAAATTATCTCATTTTCTTCTTTCTACATTGGCAGACTGATCTTTTATGAAACCTGAAAGTCTCACAGTTAAAATTATTTGGAATCTCCTGTAACCTGCTTTGAAATAAAAATTACCCCAGAGAGAATAACTTATGTATGCTTCTCTAAGAGTTAAAGGGAAAAGGCAGGTGATATTGATGAGAGGAAGGATGGAAAGAAGGATCGGAACTTACTGCATGGAGAAGAATTCCAGGCTAGGAATTAGAAGAATGTGGGTTTTAGCCATGTTCTTTTGAAAATATTGTGCAGGCTGTTAAGTCTGCAATGGATGAATGTAAGCATTGTCTGGAGCATGGTACAACCACTTTGGAAAGAGACTGAATTTACACAGACCTTGTGGCCCATTCATTCCAGTCTTAGATGCTGATCTAAGAAAATCTATAAACTTAGTTTTTCTCAAATATGAACTAGAATATTCACAGGAGTTCCATTCATCACAGCTTCAAAATGGAAAATATTCTGATATCTAGCTGAAGTAGAATGGCTAAGTATATCGTGCTATATTTACACAGTGAACACACCAGTCAGCTGTCCTGCTATGGAAGCTAAATCTTTGTTACCCAAATTTAAAGGAGGAGAAGGTAGATTTAATAGTTTTGGAGTGTTCAGTTTATGTTGCTGGGCTTCAGTAGAAATCTGGCAGAAAGGTTTGGCAGAGCAAAGTTGCCTAGCTTATGGTTGTTAGGGAGCAGAGAATAATGGGTCTGGTCTCAGAGAATAATGGGTCTCAGAGACCAGATATAGTCAACAAGATCATAACCCCATGGCCCAGTCACTCCTAGCAGTGTGCTTTGCTAACCTGGCAGGCATTTCTTAATCTGGTCAAACTGACAATCAAATTAACCATCATACTGGGCTCTAATGTCAACTGGGGTCAATCATCTATCTCCATACACCTCATGTTAAATGAAAGAAGGTGTACAAAAAAGAAGGCAATTATACTATGAAACAGAGCTGTGATGTCAGAAGTCCAGATGATCATTGGTTTTGGTCCTGAAAGAGACACAGTGCACCATCTTTTAATGCAGCATCACAAGTGACAGTCACAGTTTATCATAACATACTGGGCAGAAATGTGTCTTGGTCTAAGAAGGCAAGAGGCAGCAGCCGACCTAAGAAGCCTGGGAGAATGAGGCGGGTGGAGAGTGAGAAGCAGAGTGTATGGAAGAGAGGAGCAGAAGATGCAGGACGGATGCAGGCTGCCCTCCGCGTTTTAACAAGTCAATTCTCTTCACCGTGTCTCCAACCTACGTCTTAGTTGCTTCATTGTTGTTATCAATTAAATATTTTCTAAATGTCTAAAATCATAAAGCTCTGTGAAATGATAGTCAACCACTTTTGTTTAATTAATCCTAGATAAACCTTCAAACAAATCTTCCCGATAGAGGGCAATCTTTGTGCGCTTTCTGTTTTCTTAGTAATGCACAATCTTACAGTTGAAAATTAACTCATGCACTTTGCTAATATTTCCTGAGTATCTTGCAAATGGGACTAAAGCTTTGTTTCTTACTTTTTGGGGGGACAGTACCAAGGAATAAACTTGGACCCTTGTGTTTCCAAAGTAGTTAGATAGGTAGGTATGGTACCACTTGAGCTAAATCCCTAGCCTTTGTTGCTTACTTTTTTGACTTTGTACATAGAATCTGGATAAACATTAAATTTCTGGAAATCCAGGACCTAGCTTATGGTGGATTGTATTTACTGTTTTTAGTTCATAGCTTTCTGTTTCCTTGTAGTGGGATTCTATAGTCACAGCCACTGAAATGGACTCACAATACTTCCCTGATAAAGGAGTAGAGCCAGTTTTAAAGTTTGGATGTCAGTCTAGAATTGCTTTGACTAAGTAAATAATAGTGGCAGTGATTGGTCGCTCTCTCCAAACTGCGATTCTTGAAGCTATTGCACATTCACTTCTCATTTTCCACAGTCTTCCACTTGCCATGGGAAAGACAACTATCAGCTGCTCCTTCATTTGCTCCCAGTGATAAGACACAGTCACAGCTGGTCATGGCCAATATGGATTCGTGCCATAAGCCACTGAGATTTTGGGAATTTTGTTATATAACATAATTCAGGAAAAGTTGGCTGTTACTGATCTGTGGTGAGTTCCAAATTATTTAGGTAAGTGCTTCTTATGAGTTTTTAAGACTTACCCCTGTTATGGGTTAATTGCCTTCCTGTGATTTCATATATTGAAGCCCTAAGTCATACCATATCAGGATGAGTCTGTATTTGGAGATAAGATCTTTTAAGAAGACTACATTATAATAAGGTCACTAGGGTTGTGTCCCTATAAGAAGAGGAAATTTGGATATACTGAAAAGCACCAAGAAGCTCATATACCACCCACATTGGAAAGACCATTTGAGAACAATGAGAAGGTCACCACCCACAAGCTAAGGCTTGTGAAGACCTCATATTCAGTGTACTTTGATCTTGGATCACTGTAGTCACAAAGTTGTTATTCAACAAACACCATATGACTAAATCATGCTGCTTTCCTTTCCTACCACCAGGGAACTGAGAACTAAGCAGAACATTCATTACTATTTAGTGTGTGAAATACCCCACTACTGCCACTTCTTATGATAAATTCCTCAGGGTCTGGCAGAAAAACAGATAAGAGAGACTTTGATGTCTATATTTCAGAAAACACTATTCTCTTATGACTTAAGGCTAATGTGAGAGTTAGTGCTGTGGGACCTCTAGTTTACTCTGTTCTGGTCCATTGAGCAGGAACTTTCTAAGAAGCTCAACTCTTCTTCCTCACAAACTTTGTCCCTGCGGTCAGAATCTCCATTAAGTTTTTCCATCTTTTATGTCCCCATTGCTGAGATTAAATATCTAACACCTTTAACTTATTGGAGGGAAGGTTTATTTTGCCACATAGTTTTTAGAGGTTTATGTCCATAGTTGGCTGGCATCAAGGAAGGACAGAATGGCAGAGGGGCAGAGCAGAAGAAAAAGAGCTCATGGCATAGCAATGGGAAGCAGAGAGAGATTGAAAGAGGCGGGAGGAAGATATGTCCTTCCAGGTTGCTACAGATCATACTTCACCTCGTCAGACTACACTTCCTCTCTCAAGGTAACATTTATCTAATCCACAGATGAGTGCCATACCCCCACCATCCAATACATTCCCCAAAATGCCACCACTTATAAGAATATAAAGCTTTCGTGGGGGAACATTTAGATATGAACTGTAACACCCAACTACCTCCTTCACCAAACCTATTGCCAAACATCCCCAGGGGACTCCTTTGTCACCTCATTACCTTTCAACTTCTGTACCCACTGTGTCTTCTGAATAGCAGTCAGAGCTTTCTGTCTTCCATCTTCTCCCACCATGGTCTCTTTTCCACCAAGTGATCTTTTAACAACAAAATACAAAACCAAACAACTTGTTACAAGTGGGATCTTGACTGTCCCCCAAAAGTCCTTGTGTCCGTAGGTTGGCACTTTAAATATTTATTAGCTTTCCTCTTGCTGAAACAAATACCTGAAACTCACAATTTAAAGAAAGAAAGGTTTAATTTAGCTCACAGTTTGGGAGAAGTCAGCTGACTCCAAAGTGGGAACATCATGGTAGGAGGACTTGGCACAACAAAGCTCATTTGCTCATGGCAGCTGGGGAGTAGAACAGGTGAACAGTGCCATAGAGGAGTAGATCAGGAACCAAGGATAGTACCCAAGACTATGCCTCTTTTTCCCAGCCAGAAATATGTAACTGTGTTGTGTTTACTAAGCTATGAGGTTTTTCTTAATCCAGTGAAGTTGGCAAATCAAGACTAATGGTCATATCACTACTGAGAAGGGATGGAAGATTAAACAAAATGAAGAATACACATGATTGTGAGTTGACCCTTGAGAAGACAAGAGAATACAGACCCTTCTCCTCTGTCTTGGGGCCTAGCCATTTGACAAGTGGTTCTACCCATCCTTGTGCTCCCTGCCATGATGTGCTGCTCTGCTATCGGCCCAATGGCAAGAGAGCCAATTGGTCACATACTAGTACCTCTAAGACCGTGATCCTAGATCAACTCAGTGTCTTTATACATTGATTGTCTTGGGTATTGTTATAGTAACAAAAAGCTGACTGAAACACAACTAGAGCTAAAGGGGACCACTCGATTATGCCAGTCTCAGTCCAAATGCTCTCCATGTTTCCATTACAGATAGGATAAAACCCAAGCCATTGTGTGTCCATAGGCCCTGAATAGCTTGCCTTGTGCCTCTTCCTTGTGTCAGGCCCTCTGGTGTTCTCATTGCTCCTGCATAAAATGAGCTCATATCTCCCTCAGGATTTTGTTCTGTCTGCTGCTTTGCCCAGAATACTTTCGTATTTGACGTTAGTGACATTAATTCCCTCATTTCATTTTAGTCATCTTCAAATACAAATCCTCAGAGAACTCCTTCCTGATGACCCTGTTAAAAAAGTCTTCCTGTCTCCTTATTGAGTTCTGTTGATACTTTTATTCTTAAAGTCTTTATTACCCAAAGAAGAGAATCTAACATACGTTTGTTTATTTATTTATTTATTTTTAACTGAAATCTTTATTGGTACATTACATGTACTATCATGATTGTACTCCACAATGGGGATTTGTACCAGTATAAGATACAACTTAATTCTCATTTTTTCCCATAGCCCTACCCACCCTACCACCCCCTATATATATATAAAATTTGTTTCCTTTATGCTTGTTTATTTATTGTCAGTTTGTTAGTTATCTGTGTTAGTCATCTAGAACTGCTGTTTATAAAGCACCACCAAAACAATGTGTTGTCTATCAGGCACGGAGGTCAGAAGTCCAACATCAAAGAGTTACTGGAGTTAGTTCCTTCTAAGGGGTGTGAGGAAACTCCTGGTCTTTCCCCTAGCTGGTTGACCAGTGCTCTCCATTCCTTGTTTTGTGGAAGCATTGATGTGCTCTCTGCTTTCAATCCTATGTAATTTTCTTCCTGTCTTTAGATTTTGCCTTTGTAAAGGGCACAGCATGACTGCATTAGGCCCTACACTAATGACCTCATCTTGATCACCTACAAAGACTATTTTTTAACAATTACTTTGTGAGATACTAAGAGTAAAATCTCAAAATATACATGCTGGGGGACACAATTCAACCCATAACATCTCTGAGTTCCTTTAGTGCAGCAATAGTAAATGGAAGCCCAAGAGATGGACCCCCAAGCAGCAATCTAAACCCATTTAGTTATCACTAAATGCCAACCATTGAAATTGAGTGTCTGACATCGAGCTGCTGGGGAAATTTGGTTCAGAGGCCAACACAGAGAGCTCTGCATGCCTGCTGTGGCATCCATGCCATGGGTTCACCACGTTGGCTCCAGAGAGAGGATATTCTCTTATTTATTTCTATATCTGTCATTGCAAAATTGTCAGGGACAGCACCCACTGGACCGATGAACGCTAGCATCACTTGCTGGTCATACTTGATCAGAACTTTGCCCAGTGTGCAAAATGGGGTAGTGCTCTGCATCCAATCCTCTGTTCTGATCATGCCAGTCACCCCCACTTCTTCTCCCTGCCTGGCCTGTCAGATTTTCTGTGTGATAGCAATTTATGCAAGGCTTTTGCTCAGCAACTCTCCCACACCCATTTTGGCCCCAACCTCAAGAACTAGTTATGTCCACCACACGCATAATATGGGAGGTGAATTGACGGGTCACTGAACCTCCAAGGGGACTATGTGCCTTGACTATTATATGCAACTCTATATGGATCCCTCAGGAGGCCCTTTATTCAAAAACAAAGTTCAGGGTAATAACTTTCCTAATAAATCATACTTCTCTAATAGTGTTCTAGGGCGCCATAATGAAATGACATGGACCACGTGGCTTATTAGAAATTTATTTCTCACAGTCCTGAAGGTTTGAAGTTTATGACCCAGAGGTCAGGCAGTTTGGGTTCTTCTGAGTCCCCTGTCCTTGGCTTGTAGATAGTCACTTCCTGTGTATGCACACTGGGTTGGCCCTCTGCACATGGACTCTGCAGTCTCTTCCTCTTCCTGTGAGAATACCAACCTGATTAGGTTGGGGACCATGCTAATGACTGCATTTTAGTTTAATTATGTCTTTAAGGACCTTGTCTAACTACAGTCAGATTTTAAGGTAGTGAATATAAGGACTTTGACATGGATGGTTTTAGGGATCCAATTCAGTCCATGGCAATGTCTCACACCAGACTTCTGTTGGGCTTCTGTTAGCACAGAGTGTTGCTTTGGGTCTGTATGTCCTCTTGTCCTCCAGCTTTGTCTCTGCTGCTTGCTGGCTGCTGTGTGACCAGCCCTGCTCTGTCACACCCATCTGCCATGATATTTCTCCCTCTCTTCAGGCCCCAAGCAATGGAGCTAGTTAAACCAAAATAAACCTTTAAGTTGGTTTTCTTGGGAAGTATCTCCCAGTGATGGAAGCTGACTGACACAGCTCTCTACGTGGAGGATTGCTCAGGTGGATGAAGTAACTCTGGAGCTGTGCGCCTCAAGATGTTCTTTCTCACACCTCTAACTTTGTTTCCTTATGGGGCTTGTACCTCTCAACATCTCTATCTCCTCACATATGGCTTTCCTTTATCACTTCCAGCTAGATGGAAACTGGAACAAGTGGACAAGTGTTGTCTTGCTTTCCTCAGTGCTTATGGAACACGACTGGCTTTTCAAAAAAAAACTTTATTAAATACTAAGAAAAATGACAGTAACATTAATGAAAAAAATGAAAGCCTAAATTACAATAGACCAATTGCTGAGACTTTTAAGGGAGTACTTAGCCCAGACTGAGACGTCAGTGTGCCTAAGATGGCTGAGATGAGCTCTACAAAATGCTTAAATAGTGTGTTAAAAAGTTGGAACTCCTTTTGCTGCAAAGTTTCTGATTACAGCTTTATTACTGAGGAACAGACATAGATCTCAGACATTATAGTTAGAAACAAAGATCACTCGGTTATTAGTTGGTTTGTTAAACAGAAGGAATCAAAAATAGATTTAAATTTAAAGTGTAATTTGATAAGCCTGCCTTACTCTCCATGGAGCATGAGGAAACAAGCTTAGAGTGAAAAGGATAAGGTAAGTTACATTTCTGTATATTTAAAATATTATTTACTTTTGAAACATTTAGGTAGAGGTACTTCAATAAGCAATTTATCATTTACATTTAACTAACATTTTTGCATCTGATAATAATTTATGGGTATCCATAAGAAGGGGTAAGAAAATGTCTTACAGACTCCAGAAATAAACTTGTTTGTGTATTAAACATGCGCTCGCCCAGATGTATTCTCTGCAGAAGATCAAGGGAAAGACAAGGCCTTTCTGTCTGTGTAGGAAGAGAAAAGCTTGTAAGAACAAGATCACAGTATCTGTACCATTTTAAAAAATTAGATGTATTGAAATTTCCACGATTTAAACAGAAATATATAAAATTAGAGGAATTATATATTTAAAAAATAGCATGCAGATTTCATGGAAAATATAAAGATGTTGGATTTATTTAAAAACACAGACTGAATTTTATGCAATACGCATTCCTTGCCAAAAAAGGTGGGGCAGTCAGCAGAATCTCCTGTTCTTCCCTTTCCATTTCCATTTTCCAGATTGTATATAAACATTAAATTTACCATAAGCCAGCAACTGTGCTGTGCATTTGGGATACATCAGGGAATGAAATAGATTCTGGTTCTTGTGGATCTGGGGAAATAGAAAAAAAATAATGAAAATAGGTCTGATATTAGTGTAGTCAATAAAAAGCAGAAAAAGAAGTCACCATGGGTCCTGGCAGTGAGGAGTACCACGTGTGGGAGCAAAAGACAAAGACTATGCTCTTAGGTGATTTGTTGTGAAGTCAAGATCTGAGAAGATGAGGGAGACAGTCAGCGAAAGATCTGGGTGTTACTGTTGGGATCCAAAGCATCATTGCTTGAAGGCTTGAGTACCAGCTGACCATCTCTGGGAAGTGACTGGGTCACAAGACCTTTAACATCACTTTAACATCACTAAGTAGATTGGCATGTTCAGTAACTGAATGTGCTTGTCAGGGGTTGGGGCCCAGTTGGGTGAAGTAGGTCACTGGAGACATGGCTTAGATGGGTATCTTTTGTTTAGCTCCTCTATCTTTTTTGGTTGCCTTGAGATGAAGAATTTTGCTCTCCCCATCTTGTCTGCCATGATGCACTGACACGGCACATGCCTTATCAGAGGAGCCAGTTCACCATGGAATGAAAATGAATCTTTTCCCCTTTCAATGTTACTCTCAGATGATGAAAAGGCAACCTTTCTGAGCACATGGAAAGCAAGGTCACGCCCCTCAGACATGACTGGAAATGGGGCTGAGTGGCACAAGTGGCATGAAAGGAAAAGAGAGGGCAGCACAATGAGATATATCACGTCTTGTGAGGATTCCAGCATTGAGAAGATCTCTACTTGAAGTGGGAGTATATTTTTTCTTTTTGTTTTCATTTTAATTTTATGCTCTTCATAACCATCTTGTTTGCAGATATCTAGTCTTTTAAAATGAATCTAGTCTAAAGTCTGTTTGCCTTTTAGCTTTCCAGTGCTAGGTGACACAACAGCTGGAAACTAAAGAAAAACCATGGAGGTTATTCCCCTGGGGTTCACCTGAGGAGTTCTTGGGCTCAGCATGGTGTGCTGGACATGAAAGACCAGGCAGGACACTGAGGCAGCTTCCCCTCAGGCCAACAGTTGGTGACGCCTGTGACTGGAATCTCAACTGGTCTGGGGACTGAGCCACAATACACACAACCGCTGTGCTCGAGTGTCCCAAGGAGGAGGTTTCCCACTGGAGAGAGAGGAAACTGCTAGTCCT
>PVIR01018752.1:0-32950 GCA_004026965.1 Petromus typicus | reverse complement strand
ATATTCCAACTCAAATATGTGTTGACTTATACTCATCATGGTATTTTTCTGTAGTTGGCTCTTTATTATTTTCCCCTCTGCTATTTAATTTCTTGTCTTGCCTATGGCTTCATTCTGTTAGGCCTCATGGAGTTTTGAGCCTCACTGTCTTTTTCTAGGATATTGTTTAGAATTTTTTTGTAACACCAGCTTGGTGTTTATGAAGTTTCTTGGGTGTTCTTTGTTGTGGAAATATCTTATTTCCCCACTGATTTTGAAAAATAATGTTGCAGGATAGATCAATCTAGGTTGGAGTTGTTTTTTTTTTTTCCTCTTAGGGCTTGAAATGCTTTACTCCAGGGTCTCCTTGATTTGATGGTTTGTTTTGAAAAGTCTGCTGTAATTCTGGTGGGCTTTCCTTTGTATGTGATCTGTTTCTTTTCTTGAACTGCCTTCAATATTTCATTTTTCTGTTGTATTCTGGTATTATGACTACTATAGGCCTAGGTGTGGATTTTTTTTTTTATCATGGTTAGTTGGAGTCCTATGTGCCTTACATATATGTATGTCAAATTCTTTTCTGCTGCTTAGGAAGTTTTTTGTGATTACATCTATAAACATTTTTAAAATGTCATTTGCACTATCTTTTGTTTTTTCATCGACTCCAGTTAGTCTTAAGTTCTTCTTTGCATCATCTAGCAGCTGCTGGATTGATATCTCATGGTCCCTTACTATTTTTAAGAAATCTTTCCTTTCCTGGTTACTAACTGGGATCCTGTTTTCTATGTCTGAAATTCTGTCTTCCGATTCACTAGCTGTACTACATAAGCTTTTAATGGAGTTTCCATTTGTTTTCTATGCTGGGATTCCATCATGTTCCTGAGGTTCTATATTTTAATCTGTATCATTCATCTGATCATCATTTATGCTATTATCTGAGAGATTATTTTCAATTTCATTCTTTCCAGATCTTTTGTTGCCAGTTAAGGTAGTGCAGGTGGTTGTGTTTCATGGTGGTATATTTCTTTAGTGTCTAATTTCCCTTTGGAGATTGAAAATTTTGGGTTTGGGTCTTATTTGATTTTTTTACTATTGTTAGTGCTTTTGGTTTAATTTCTTGGTTAATGTCTGTAAACTGTTTGCTGCAAGTATCCTTGTTGCTAATACTTAGAAACTTTAAGAAAGATTTCTTCCTGGGTTATCTTCTAGCTCTTAGGCCTCTGTATAAGTCCCAGCACAACCATAGCACTTACTGTGTAGGTGAAAATTCCGGGCCTGAATCTTGCATGATGGTCTTGGAAGAAGTCAGTGTGTAATCACTGTATAGGTAGGTCAGAGCACTCAGCTCAGACCTTGCCCAGGTGCCAGTCCCAGCGCCATCTTGGAACTTACTACATAGGTGCAGGTTCTGGGCCTGAATCTCCTGTGAGAGATTCTTGTAGGGTCCATTTCTATTTCATTTGGGTTTGGCAGAAGGCAGAGGAAAATGTCTCCCTCATTTTGCAGTAGATTGAAACTTCCATTGACTTTTTCAATTCCTTCCAGGCTTCAGGAGGGTAGACTGTAGAAGATAGAAGATCACAGTATGTTCACTAAGTTTTAGGGAAAAGAAATCTTGTCTTATTTGTTGGTGGGTCTCTTTATATGAGATAGGTCAGGTTATAAGACCCTTTTGAGTCTGGAGTTACAGTTCTGAGATTCAAATCTTGGCTTATCTGCTGTAATGGTTAATCTTGACTGTCAACTTGATTGACTTGGGAGTTGCCTAAGAAGATTAGTAAAACACATTCCTGGGTGAGTCTGTATGGACCAAAGGGATGTGCACTGGGGACTATACATATGGTCCCTGGTCCCTAGACACTTTCTCTTAGATTCTCCTTCCCCTCTATTTCTTGGATACCATGAAATTAGTGGTTTTATTCTGCTCTGTTTTCCACTGTGATGTTTATACCTTAAAGCTAGTTGATTATGAACTGAAGCCTCTGAAACCATGAGCCAAAATAAATTTTTCCTCCTTTAAGATTTTAATGTTTCCTGTTTTTTCCTATCAATATGAAGCTAACATATCTATTTACAAATTATGCTACTGGGTAACTGTGTTGACATGGGCAATTTATCAGCTGGGATGCACCTTTAATAAATTTTACTGGCTCAATCCATAAATAAGGCCACTATACACCCAAACAAGTTTAAGAAATATTTATATTAAAAAAGGAATATTTATATTTAGGAATTAAGAAAAAAGTAGAAAGGCATAAAAAGTAGTTCCACTTTACCATTCAGCGTGTCATCACCGGAAAATCATGGCATGGGGACAGCACTACCGCTAAATGCAATCTTAGGAACGATTAGAAAGTACAAAGAAGGAGAAAAAGTAGTTCCATCTTTACCACTCAGAGTGTCATCACCAGAAAAACACAGCATGGAACAACACTACTGCTGATGGATGGCAGAAGATCAGAACAATCTCTCATTGGGCCAAACCGAACCTAAGCTCCTTCACCCTGTATTTCTCCTTATTTCAGACAAAAGTGGCACCAAGCCAAAAGGCAGATGTGGTCATTGTAACTGGATGTATATGGTCATAGATTTGGCCAGAAGCTGGGCCTGGACACGTTATTTTGAGAAATTTCTAGCGTCTTTGAAAATAACAATCTCTGCTCCCATTCTCCGTAATGATCTGAAGGCTGGGTTCTTTGGGCCTGTATTCCTGGGTAAGAGGCCAATTTCTCCCTGGAAGACAAGCTGATATATCTGGTGCCAAGAATTCTCTATACCAAGGTTTGTTGACCTGCTTAGTACAGAAGTTTTTCTGTACAAAGCCTATTAACTCTTTGTTTTAACTTTATTCATCAACAACTCACTTAAAATTTCTATGCTGCAATTTTCTCATCTGTGAGATGAGGGAGATAACAATGTCTATATCATAGAGTTATTATGAGGCTTAATTAAACTAAAGATTATAAAATACTTAGTGCATTTCAGAGGAAGAAGTAAGAGGAGCTAAGAAGTATATGAGGAAATACTTAACATCACTGGTCATTAATGAGATGCAGATGAGAACAACACTGAGATTTCATCTCATTCCACAAAGAATGGTTGCTATCTAAAATATTTAATGCAAAGCCTGGGACATAGTAAGTGCCTTACAAGTGCTCATTGTCTATTACTACTTTTTGTCTTCAGCTTTAGACTGTAGTTACTAATGTGAGAATAATAGAATTCTGCCACATTTTGTTACATTTGGTGTATGGACCATGACATTAACTTGGAAGCAAGAAAGTATATATAAATTATCTTAAAGTAACACTTTTTGGTAATTGGAGCTGAGAAAAGAAAAAAATCAATTCTATACTTATTGAATGCCTCACTAGAAATCAAATGGGCTCTTCTTTTGGTAGAGGACATGCTTTGTAGAAGGAGCATGCTCATTCAAATTAGAAGACAATACATTTTTAAGAAATTCTCTGTGTATATTTAATGTACCAATAAAGATAAAAAAAAAGAAATTCTCCACATGTGAATTATCATGCTGTGTAAACTCGGAAAGGATTTTTCTGACTTTTTACTGGATAGAAAAGCGTGTTTTATTAATATCTTGAATAACTGCATTCTGTAAACAACTCATACTTTTTAGATTTACCCCTGTTAAAGAATGCCATATTTAAGTGCTTGGAATTGACACTTGAAAATGAAATACTGTTGCAAATAATGGGAAAATTGTAGATGTATTTTATACTTCTCCTTCCAAAATCAAAAGGTCTCATAAATACAGTCTCTAAAAGTGTCAGTGGGGGAGTTGACAAAACTGTACAAGCAATAAGCCTGACCTTTCAATGTAATTTATTTTCGATTTGTTCAATCCTTTTTTATTAAAACTAGCACATCTGAAGCAGAATTAAATCCTATTATAACAGGTGTGTGATCATATCAGGTTCTCCCTGCCACCAGCCTACTTTATTAAAAGCTACTTTGTTTCAAGGAGGATAAACTGATCAGGGCAGTGGGAAACTTTGGGAAGGCTGAGGACAGCAGGGGAAGGATAGCTTTATTTTCTTGAGAGCAACTGTGGTTACCAGTGAAATCAAAGTATATTTATGATCATTTCTTTTGTGTGTGCAAAAAGCCATGGTGGGATATAATCTCTCTGCTGTGTGTATAAAAGTTGTTTCTCTCTGGGATTATTTAGACCCAGGCACAAGTTGGATTATCAAGCTGTTCTGTATTATGATTCATACATTACTGCAATCATTTTCATGTGCAGTGCTGTTAGTCTAGTGACCACTGGGGAATAACAGCACTTTTGAGATATTACTCAGATACAGATTCATTTGGTAGAAAAGTACTACTGGCCAATGATGAGTTTGAAATCAGCTTTAATGATTACTTGTTGCTATGTCCAAAGGAAAAATCAGTGTCTTCAGAGGAGAATAAAAATAATTTAGTCTCAGCACCTGGCATCTCTCACAATGTTTTGTAAGTGCTGAACATTCAGTAAACACTTGTGGAATAAATGAGCAGAATGTGTATCCTTTAAAACAGATTGCCTTTGAGTCTCTGTAGCAGAACTTAAGCTTTTTCTTGAGGTTTAAATGTGGAAAGAATAATAACACCTAGTACATGTCATTAATTTTTAAATTTCCAAACGAAGTACTTTCACGTATATCATCTCACTTGACCTTTACTTACTCTCCAAAGCTGGGAAAAAAAGGGAAGATTTATAAATATTTCCATTTGTCAGTGAGAGATGAAGTGAAATGTCCAAAGCCTATTGTTCTCTTGTCAAGGAAAGCATTAGGTCAAGACAGCAAATATGTCTGGTGTATAGAGACTCTGATCCTTTCACCCTTTGGTGTGCAGGACCCAGAGTGGTCAGAGCCCTGGAAGGCTGTTCTAGCTGCAAGAAGCCTGGCCTATTTTTCCTTAGTGTACTGACGTCTATCATCTTCTGTTGTGCCCTGATGAGATAATAGTGAAGCACTACACAGAAGTGTCATTCAGTATATATGTGAATCTGTATAGATTGTACATAGCCCTCCATTAAATAATATTACTTTATATCAGATTATTTTGTGAGAATTTACAAAGTGCTTTTGTTTATGTCATAGTCTAATCGTCACACTAAGCCTGTTTCATAGAAAGATCAGGGAGCAGTATTCTTTCATTCTACATTTAGAATAGTTTGGAAAATGAGTGAAAGAGAGAAAGAACCTTAAATTTTGTTACCTCTAACAATTGCTCTTATAATTTTAGTAGTTTTATTTTAAAGAAACATCTTTTTCTAATATAATTAAAATCATATATGATAGTTTTATGTGTCAATTTGACTAAGGATTCAGGGATCTGCAGTTAAACATTATTTCTGGATGTGTCTGTGGGGTTGCTTCCTGAAGAGATTAGCATGTGAATTGGTGAGCTACATGCAGCAGATGGCCCTCTCATTGTGAGTGTGCATCACCCAATCTGCTGAGGACCAGAATAGAACAAAAAGTGGAAGAAGATTGAATTCAATCTCCTGCCCTTGGTACTCCTAGATTTTATGACTTCAGACTCAAGCTAGAATCTACTCCATCAGCTCTCTGGCTTTCTGATCTTCAAACTGCATCACTGGCTATCTTGAGCCACCACCATGCAGATGACAGGTCGTGGGACTTCTTATGAGTCATTACCTCAAAATAAGTCTCTCTTTCTCTCTCTCTCTCCCCCCCTCCCATTACTCTCCTCTCTCTCCTCCTCCCTTCTTTATGATTCTGTTTCTTTAGAGAACTGAAATACAGATTTGGAGAGTGAAATTGGGTCCACAGGAATATAACTTTAAGAATAAGTTTCATGAATTGGCTCTAGGATTTCTGAAAGTGGCTCATAAATTTTATTAGAATCACAGATGCAAATGATTCTATTTCCAGCAGTAAAGAGAGCACTAATAATCAAACTGTTATCTGGTAGTAGAGATATATCATTATCATCATATACACTTGTTTGTTTTAACACGTTTTTAGAAAACTAACAAATATCATAAGGTTGGCTTTTTGCTCTTAATATCATAGGACAAAGCCCTTGTATCCTGGGCAGGTAAGTTCAAGTTCTATTCTTTGAGAAAAATCCTTTGGGGGCTATGGGAAAAAATGATAATTAATTTGTGTCATATAGTGGTACAAATTCTCATTGTTGAGTGCAATCATGATGTGTATATGTAATGTACCAATAAAGATTTCATTAAAAAAAATCCCTCAGTCTGCTACTGGGCCTTAGAAGAGACTATACACTTGATTTTGAGTCACCAAGTTATCAGATAAACTGAGCTGCCTAGGAAACCATAAAGTTGAGCATACACAGCAGCCTTCCATAGTCAAACAGACGTGAAAAAGGAACTGAAGCATACATACCTGAGGAGGTCCTGAAAGCATAAGGAAGTTACATGTTGAATGGCTCCCAAATGCCCATTGTCTTTACTCCTGCTGTACTTCTCTCTCCAAGCCTGCACGGATGCCTCACAGAGCATTTCCTATGATTAGCTGGCATAGCAAGAGAATTCTTAGGCTTGGTTCTGTATTACATGTAGGCACAACCCGAATATGGTCAAGTGCAGCATTATATCCTTGCTTTGGGTCATCCCCAAAGAACAACAATGAAGGGAAATCTTCCCAGTGGAGAGAATTCTAAGCACCTGGCTTTTCACTTTGCTTGGAGAGAGAGATGGCCTGACATAGCATTTTATTCTGATTCATGGACTATAAGAAATGATTTAGTTGGATGGACAGGGACTTGGAAGGAACATGATTAGAAAATTGGTAAGGAAATACTTCTTTAGATGTCAAATAGTTAAGATGTTTATATTCCATTGGAATCTTTAACAAAGGGTGATCTCAACAAAGGAAGATTTTAATAATCAGAGAGATAAAATGATCTAATATTTGGACACCAGTTAAGCTCTTTTTCCAGTCATGCTTGTCATTCATAACACAATAGGTTCATGAGCAAAGTGATCATGAAGCAGGGAGAAGTTATGCATGGGTTCATCAACATGGACTTTCACTCACCAGAGCTGACCTGCCTAGGGTCACCACTAGCAGCAGAGACAAATACTGAGGCCTCAGAATGGCATCATTCTCTGGGGTATGCAGCCAGCAATGTGGTGGTAAGTTAGTTATCCTAGACTGTTTCCATACTAGAAGGGACAGTGTTTTGCTCTTACCATAAGAGACACTTTGGACACATATCTGCCTTCCCTACATGCTATGTTTCTACCGAAACTACTGTTTTTGGGCTTGCAGTATGCTTTATCTACTGTCCTTATATTCCAATAACATTTCACTTACAATGCAGCAATTCACTCCTCAGCAAAAGAAGTACAACAATGGACTCATGATCATGGAATTAAGCAGCTGTCCCAACAGAACTGTGAAACAGCTTTTTCAAGATTCTGTGATATTGTTAAGTAGGTAGCAATACCTTGCAGATTTCAGCAAGGTCCTCCAGAATATACACACTCTGAATCAGCGTACTCTGAATCAACGTGTACTGTATGGTTTTCTTTCTCCCAGAGCCAGGATTTGAAGGTGCAGTAATTAAGGGTGAAAATGGGGGTGGCATCACTCACAATTATCCTTAGTGATCTACTAGTAAAATTTTTGTTTTATGTTCCTGAGATACTTTGTTTTTCTGGGTTAACTTCCACTAGGAGACTGGACAATTCTATTGAATTGGAAGTTAGGGCTGTGGCTCAGCCACCTTGAACTCTTTGTTCCTCTGAATCTACAAGTAAGGAAGGGAGTCACGGTGGTCATTGGGATGATTTATCCTGAATACTAAAGAAAAGTTGGAATTCTGTCCCGCAGTGGAGGAGATTCCTTAGAGTATCATTTAGTATTACAATGTTTTGTGATTAAGGTCAATAGATAATGACAACAGCCAATAGTTTTATGTGGATATAACCCAATTATAAGTTAAGGAACATCTGTTCATCAAGAAAAAATTGAGATATTTAAAATTAAAAACAAAAGATATTTAAAATTAAACAAATTCAATAGTAACATTTGAAAACACCAATACCTCACTTTTAATAATGTATACAGCCATAAGGCATAAAGTCAGCAGTTATGGAAGACTTTAATAGCACCATTAACAAGTTGGCCTAGGTGACATCTATAGAACACACTACCCTTGAATAGCATAATATTGTTTCCATGCTTAATCGAGACTGAGTGCTTTGCATCTCATAAAGTCAAGCCTGTTTTATACAGCTGACTTTCCACAACTTGTGGCTGCCTGTGGGCAGCTTTGTCTTTTAATAGCACATTCAGAAGGCATATGGAGAAGTTTTTGTTTTGTTCTGTTTGTATATAAATTTATTATTTTACAGCAGTTTGCAGTCCAAGAATCGACACTCACCACAGTTATGAAGAGTGACCAGGACTGACAAACTGTTATCATATATCCAGCCAGAGCTGAGAAGTAGGGAAGTTTTCTTCAAACTCATTGGAGGCCAGTTACAGTTTGTATTTTGATGCAGACCTGGCTGTGAAGTTCCTTCTTTTATTTCTGATCTTTGACACAGTGTTAACGACAATTTTGAGTAAGTATAAAAGTAAAGAGATTAGTACCAGAATCTCCACGTACCTCTTCTCTGCCTCCAAAAATCATCACCTCATGGTGTACTGACCTACCTACCTACTCTGCACCACCAAATTATTCTCAAGAAAAATTCTAGGTATCCTGTTATGGAAAACTCTTGTAAGTTTGTGTAGTCAGACAGTGGTAGATGTTGGTAGTATATTGAGATATAAATTATGAAGTCCAAATCCGGCCTCTGGTTATTAAGGGCCACTGAACAAATCTCTTCTTTTTTTTCTTGGTTTCAGTTTCTTTGTGTTTAAAACAAGGAGGTTTGGCTTTGTAATGGTTGCTCAGTATGACTGTACTGCACATTAGAATCATCTGGGATCTTTCAAAATTTATAGAACCCTGGCCAGGGATTTAGTTCAGTGGTTCCTGTGCCTGCCTTATAAATGCAAGGTCCTAAGTTTGATCCCAAGTACTACATAAAAATAAATAAACTATTAAAACATTATAGAACCTTTTGGGGATGAGCCTTTTTTTCAGTATGTAATAAAGTAAAACAAAACAAAACAAAACAAAAAACCCTCATGTGATTCTCATGTGAAACCAGGGATGAGAACTAACAACTAGAATGTTCTCTGTAGTGGTTAATTTTATCGGTCAACTTGGCTGGAGTGTTGCACTTTGCTGTTTAATCTAAGATAACCTAAGTGTAGCTATGAAAGTATTTGGCAGATGTCGTTAACATCTTAATTCAATTAACTTAAAGCAGAAGAGATTACTCTCAGTAGCATCAGTGGGACTCATCCCATTAATGAAAGGAAGAGTAGAAACTTGTTTTGAGAAAAAGAAGTTCTGCCTCAATTTTGCAGCAGTAACACCTGCCCAAGTTCCCAGCTTCTACAGATTTTGGATCTAGTCTTTTAGATTATGTGAACAAATGAGTCAGTTCTTTGAAGCAAATTAATCCCCTCCCCCATTTATTTGGAAAATCATGACTGATACAATCTTCTAAGGTTTTCTAGTTTCATTATGTATCTCTGATTCTTTCAATACTGTCATGTATCTCTGCTTCTTTCAAAGCCTTGCTGTGCTGAAAGCTATCTATGTCAGTTAAAAGATTTATCAAGACATTACTATATATTGAGCAATTGCTATTCTCTGAAAGGCATCTTCAGAATCTTTCCACTTACTTCCCTTGGTTGTAGTAACCTCTGTTAAATTCCTAATAGAGTACTTGCAAAATAGTAGATTATATACACTTTTTCCTGTGTACTTTTCTTATATTTGTATTAGTGTCTTGGGTCACAGAACATCAGCAACTTGGAGATAATTTTTTTTTTGCACAAATTGTTCTTGTTTTTATTGCTGTAGGCTGATTTCTTTTAGTCCAGATGTATTTTTCTTAGGCCTTGGAGACAGGATTATTTGTGGTGCACAGTGTTCAATAGAAAGTACTTAAGCATAATGATAGCATGGAATAAAAATTGATTTTCTTAAATTCAAATTATACCTTTTCTCTGAAATTTCAAGTGTTCATATAGTGGTTATCAAAGTTGAGTGTGAACCCGGGAAATGAGCTGTGGTGGGAGGAGGTCTAGATCAGCAGGAACGGGCACCACTCGACACAGAACTGCAGGTTCCACCCCAGACCTACTGAACTGAAATATGCATTTTGAAAGGATCCCCAGGTGACTCATATGCACATTAGTGTTGAGCAGAGCTGTTCTATCATGCTTATTTGACATTATTGTAGCTGTCTTATTTATTGCCAATTACTCCCTTTGAGATATGAATATTGGCTTACAATTCTAACTACATCCTGGGTAGAAACTCAGGAAGTAGTAGGATCAGGGTCAGCACAGAGTCATAAAGTACACACAAAAAACCTACCCTTAAAATAACTGGTACTAGCTTTTTGAAAACAGTTTTATTTTTCTGCAATTTGTATGTCAGTTCATCCCAACATCTTTTTTGTTTTTGTTTAGCTTTTTTCTGATATCAGGGACTGAACTCAGGACTTTACGCTTGCAAGATAGTCATGGCAACAATGAGCTAAATCCCTGGCCCAACCTGTGTTTTAAAAATAGAACAACGTGGCTGGGGACTTAGCTCAGTGGTTCGGGTGCCTGTTTTGCAAGCACAAGGGCCAGGGTTTGATCCCCAGTAACCACATACAATACTGGGTGTGGAGACCCACACCCAGCAGCAGCCAGTACCACACACCACAGTGCCGGGTGTGGTGGCTCACGCCTGTCATCCCAGCACTCGGGAGGCAGAGGCAGGAGGATTGCTGTGATGTGAGTTGGAGACTGAGCTCAGGGCCAGCTTAAACTACAAAGCAAGACCCTGTCTCAAGAAAAAAAAAAAAAAAAACAACAACAACAACAACAACAAAAACATAGAACAATGGTGCCAGGGATTTAGCTCAGTGTTTCTAGTACCTTCCTTGCAAGTGCAAGGACCGAGTTTGATCCCCAGTAACCACATATAACAATGCCAGATGAGGAGACTCACTCCCAGCAGCAATCAGTACCACATACCACAGTGCCGGGTGTGGTGGCTAATCCCTGTAATCCCAGCACTTGGGAGGCAGAGGCAGGAAGATTGCTGTGAGTTCAAGGCTGAGCTCACCAGCCTGAACTACAAAAGCAAGACCTTGTCTCAAAAACAAAACAAACAACCACAAAATAGAACAATGCCTCTTTCTTTGTGTCTGCCATGTCCCTTTGCCCTTACTTCAAGTATGGCCTTGTGACACATTCGGACTCACTGTTAGAGCAGACATTTTTGGATGGGGCCAGTGAATAAACCACTCAGATTCTTCAAATATGATGTGAAACAAAGATATTCCCAGGAATTCCATCCCTTCCTACCCCATTCCTCCACCAAAGGGTGTTGTATTCCTTTGCTTCTAATGAGTAGTCTAAGTTAGCAGTTGAAACTTCATACCTAGAGCAGAATAATTCTGTTAACTCATTGGTTTTAGTCTGTGTGGTCAGGACACCCATGATGGATGGAATCAAGTTTTCTGTCTAGGCCTTCCACTTGCTAGTGAGTCAGTATGTATCGTGTAGCCCTCAAATGTACAGAGAATATGTAAACAAGTAGTGCTATATATCTTTTTGGCAACTTGTCAATTTGTTGTGCTAATGTACTTAAAAGGATGGGAGTTTTCAGTGTTCTTCCCCATGTGGCTGAACTAGTAAAGGCAAGTCAGAATTCCCATGGCTTTGTGTCATTTCTTTGGGTTTCCTGAATCTTGTGTGAATCTTCATGGTATGGCCTGGTAGCAGGTCATAGTTTATTTTCTGTGGCCAATAACACAATATCGCAAACAAAATTATAAATAAAAGAGATTAATTTTGGTTCATGGGTGTGGTCTAAAGTTAAGGCAATACACTTGGTGGTGATGGCCTTCTTACTGGCAGAGCCCTGATATAGCAAAGGTATATGGTGAAAGAAAGGAAGTGTATATTCTTAAGATAACCTATTAATGTATCAATAGCATGTTGCTCTGATAGTCATCGAAGCATTACCAAGACAGCTCCTGTGTTCATTAAGAATTCTACAAAATGAGGGCCAGGGATTTAGCTCAGTGGTTCCGGCATCTGCTTGGCAAGCACAAGATCCTGAATTTGATATCTGGGAACCACATATCACAATATCAGGCATGGTGGTTCATGCCTGTAATCCTAGCACATGGAAAGCAGAGGCAGGATGATTGGTATGAATTTGAGGCTGGCTTGAATTACATAGTGAGTTCAGGGCCAGCCTGAACTACAAACTGACACCTTTTCTCAAAAAAAAAAAAAAAAAGGAAAAAAAAAGAATTCTACAAAACGGTGCCTTTGTCACCTTTTCATCATGGAGACATAGTACCTGACACCAACAACTCAATGGAGGAAAGGTTTATTTTGGCTCATAGTGTGTAATTAGTTTGGTGGGGAGTTGTGTCCTTTCAAGCTATGCTTCCAGTGACTCACCTCCCCTAATGGTTTAATGTCCCAAATCATTTTGGCTATAAACTCATCAGTAGACTAATCCACGAATGAGGATCAAGCTATTGTCTAATTAATTAAAATAAGCCCCACCTGTGAGAGCATGAGGCTTTGACTATATATCTAAATATAAACCTAACATTCCACTCCTAGTCCCCAGAAGACTCATATGCATCCTTTTGTGCAAAATGCTTTTAGTCCATCTGTAAGAATTGCCAAAAGCCTAACAGTTTCAGCGCTGCTAAAAAGCACAAGTCCATAGTCTTCTCTGATAATTAAGGCAAACTCTTAGCTATGAGACTCTGTAAAAACCAAAGAAAAGTTAAGCACTGCCAATGTACAAAGGCACAGGGCAATTATTTTCACTATAAAAAGGAGAAATAAGGGCACAAACATGAATGGGATCAAAGCAAGACTGAAACTCAACTTGGAAAAATTTAAATACCATAGTTCCATTCCTAGCACCCTGGGCAAATAGTGGTGGATGGGAACTTCAAAGGGCTTAGCTGGCTCTGCCCCTATGGCACTGCCAGCAGTTGTAGTACTCGTGGCCAGGTTTTCTTCTGTCATTAATAACTCTAGGGTCTCTGAGTGTCTGAGTGGTTGAGCATGATGAACCAAATCCAGAGGAACAAATTCTCTAAGTGAAGGCAAAATCTTTCAATTTTGTGACTCAGCCTGCAGAGAGAGGGCCTTAAACTCCCTTAAGACATTTTTCCAATTGTCCTGTTTTAAAGTACTTGGCTTCTTTTTAATGCTAATCTTTCTAGCAACCAATCTGTCTTTTGCTCCATCTTTCCATATCCCACCTTTGCAGAAACTTCCTTTCTGATGACACTCAAAAATTTTAAAATTGGGGGCCAGGGATTTAGCTCAGTGGTTCTGGCACCTGTCTTGCAAGCGCAAGGACCCGGGTTCAATCCCCGGTAACCACAAACAATACTGGGCTTGGAGACTCATGCCCAGTGGCAACCAGTACCATATACCACAGTGCCGGGCATGGTGGCTCATGCCTGTAATCCCAGCACTCGGAAGGCAGAGGCAGGAGGATTGCTGTGATGTGAGTTTGAGGCTGAGCTCAGGGCCAGCCTGAACTACAAAGCAAGACCCTGTCTCAAAAAAAAACAAAACATTTTTTTTTTTTTTTAGGTTTTTTTAGGTGAGTCTCCACGCCCAATATAGTATGTGGTTACTGGGGATCGAACTCAGGTCCTTGTGCTTGCAAGACAGGCGCCGGAACCACTGAACTAAATCCCTGGGCCCAAAAAGATTTTTAAAAAAAAATAATTAAACTGCTTTTTGCTCAATTCTCAAGGTACAGCTGGCTAAAAGCCCACAATACTAGATATGTCATGGACTCAACATTAGACTGAAATTTCTTCCACAAGATTGAAAAGTGTATTGCTCTTAATCTCAGTCTCCCATAATGTCTCTGGATATGAGAAAAATTCAGACAAATTTACTGCCAGAATATAATACACAGGGCCTGGTGTCCAATGGCCAGTGTTGTCTCTCTGCCCAACTGAAACTTGCTGAGCCTGGTCTTTTTGGCTGCACTGTACTCAACGTTCTGGTTTTCTGTTCTCTGACTAGAACCTTTCATTAAGCATTAAGCCAAAAATAAATATCTCCTTCCTTAAGTAGTAGATGTTGCATATTGTGTCACACTGATGAGAAAGACACTAACATTTTGGTACCAAGAGAGGGGTTGCTGCTGTGACACTACTTGACCATAAAGTTCAGAAGCTTTTCTTTGGAAAATGGCTTGTGGGAGTAGTTTGGAAAGGTTTAGAAATGCTGACTAAAGGAGCAGCTCTAGAATGCTGTGTTCTAAAGTCTCATGTGCCTTTTGGATGGTGACTAGGTTGTGGGTGTGAGATACTCATCAGTGGATTAGTGAGTGCACTGATAAGTGTATAGCTAAATGTGACTGGGGAGATGAACTCTGGTTGATGGAGATGAGTACTGTGGGAATTAGGTCATTGGAAGGGTATATCTGGCTCCCTCCTCCTCAATCAGTCTTTGTTTTCTACCTGCCTTGCCATGAGCTATCTCTTCTCTTTCATGCCACTCTCCCTTGGAGCCAGACAGTTATGGACTGAAACCTCAATAAAGCTTGAGCTAAAATAAACCTCTTCTTCCTTGAGTTGCGGGTGTTGGGAGTTGTGTCTCAATGAAAGTAACCAAGACATTCCCCTTCCCCTGATCTTCTTTCTCATTTCTAGAAGGGAGGCAGTAGAACCTTTAAGATATGGGGTTTTACCTTGCAGCCACTATCACAAAAGGACTTTTCCATGATACATCTTAGGTAAAATCCTGGAAGTCCTGTACAAGAACAGAATCTTAAAAGTAGACAAAAACAACAAATTCCTTATAAAGGAAAGCCCTTTATACTTTCAGCAGACTTCTTTTAAAGTTTGGGTAACCCAAACTTTAAAAGCTTGGAAAGCTTGAAGTGAAGTGTCTCGAGCCCTAAAAGAAAATAATTTTTGACACAGGCTGACATATCTGGCAAAAAGATCTTTCAAAATTGATGGAGAAGTAAGATTCTTTCATGATAAAGAGCATCTAAAACTATTCATGACTACCAAATCAATACTTCAAAAAGTTCTCAAGGATACCCTAGAAAGAGACAAATATCTTACTCTAATACAAAGAACCCACCAGTGTCATAGATGATTTTTCTCATTGCCGAGAGAAAATACCCAACACCCACAAGGTAAGGAAAAAAGTTTTGTTTTGGCTTACAAGTTATAGGTGTTTCAGTCCATAATTTCCTGGCTCTGAGGCAGGGTGGCATGGCAGACAGGCACTGCAGAGGAGAAACAGTTCATGGAAGGCAGAAGGTAGAAAAATAAAGTAGCAAAGAAGCAACAAGAAACAAAACTCTTTATGTCCCTTACTTCTTATCTAGGCTACCATACCTAACCCTAGAACTTTAGTCCTAGAATTGTACATAAATTAATTTCAGTGGCACACACTCTAAGTCCAGCTACCTTTGAAAAACCCATCTAGTACTATATGAGGTTTTTTTTTTTGGGGGGGGGCATCTAGACTTAATCCATAATAACCAAGTAGAGAGAGCAGATAAATAGAAAGATCAGAAATCTATAGCAGGAAAATAAGTTATTGCCAGGTACAAGTCAGTACTTCTGAGAAATAATAGGAATGTTTTTAATTTCCCAATGAAAAGACACAAACTGGTATAATGGGTCAAGAAATAATATCTGTTAGTATACTGTATACAAGAAACACACTTTACCTCCGAAGAAACTCATAGGCTCACTGAAACTCGTAGACTTTTAGAGCTTTCAGTGATACAGAGAGCCCACTGTTCTATGTGTGCCACAGGTCAACCCCCACTGTCCTAGACTAAAAGTGAAAGAATGAAAAACAGTATTCCATGTCACTGGGACTGAAACATAGGATGCGTAAGTATCTTATATTCATCCAAAGTGGACTCAAGCCAAAGCAGATCAAAAAATGCAAAGAAGGTCACTACATATTGCTTACGGGCACAATCCAACTACAATAGGTAACAATCATTAACGTACATTCACAGGATTACAGTGCACCCAACTTCATAAACAAGTACTGCTTGACATAAAAAAAATCAGATAGACAAACACAATTATAGTGGAGATATCAGTACCTTGTTATCACAAGTACATAAGCAATTTTAAAAAAATCAACAAAGATTTAATGGTTATAGACTGTGCCACTATAAACATAAATGTGCATATGCTGCTATGATATGCCTAGGAAGAGCCCAGAAACCCATCAGTTGGTGAGTGGATAAAGAAGATGTGTAGATTTTTTAAAAAATAAAATGAAGTTACGAGGATGTCCTGAAGGTACATCCGTTTGAGTATGAATGACTCAATCTTATGATTTTTAATGGCAGAATAATACTCCATTCTATAAAAGAACCAGATCTTCTTTATCCAGTGTCTGGTTGATGGATATTTTGGTTGTTTCCAAGATTTAGCAATCACAAACTGAGCTGCTATAAATATGGGTGCACATATGTCACCGTGATATGAATCTTTTAATTCTTTTGTGTATGTACCTAGCAGAGCAATGACTGGGTAAAATAGGACCTCCAATCCTAGATTTTTGAAGAATCTCCACACTGATTTCTACAGAGCTTGTATGAGTCTACATTCCCACCAACAGTGGAGAAGGGTTCCTTTTTCTCCACAGCCTTGCCAACATTTGTTGCTGGCTAATTCTTAGATAGCAGCCATTCTTTGTGGAGGGAGATGAAATCTCAGTGTTGTTTTCATCTGCATCTCTCAGATGACCAGTGATATTTATCATTTCATCATATACTTCTTAGCAGCTCTTACTTCTTCCTCTGAAAAGTATCTGTTCACTTCAGATTATCATTTATGAACTGGGTCTTTAAATTCCCATTTGTCACTGCTATTCCTCTGTTAGATATCTTCTCAAAACATTTAAAGTGATGAGATTGTAACAAAAAAGTAAGGAAACAAATTTTATGTATATGGGGGGGCAGTAGGGTGGGTAGGGCTATAGGAAAAAATGAGAATTAAGTTGTGTCTTATACTGGTACAAATCCCCATTATGGAGTGCAATCATGATGCATATATGTAATGTACCAATAAAGATTAAAAAATTTAAAAAAAAGTAAAAAATGTAAAAAAAATAAAGTGATCATATTAAGAGATACATGCATACCCAATGTTCACAGCAGCACAATTCACAATAGCTAAGTCTTGAGAGTGTCCCCTATGTCCATCCGCTGATGAATGGATAAAGAAAATGTGGTATTTACATATAATGCAATATTAATCTGCCAGAAAAAGACCAACTTCAATCATTTGTAGGAAAATGGCTATATCTTGAGACTATAATGTTAAGTGAAATAAATTAGACATGGAAGTTTAAATATTACATAGTTTCTCCTATATAGAAACCCAGAGAAAAAATAGAGCAAAATAAAAATAAATTATAGGACGTAGTGACACAGATTATTCTGAAAGGGCAAAGAGATCAATAGATGAAGGAAGAGATGGGAGTGGATACGGGATAGAAAAGGAACTCGTATGTGTCATGTACATGTACTAACTCTACACAAGGAATGTAAATATTATATTCAGTAAGTCCTCTACTTATGAACATCTTTCACAGATAGAAAAGAAAGATAGTTTCTATGCAATATGTGTTTATTTTTTATGCTTTACATTGCATGTGTATGTCAAAAATATATAAAAGTCTGTTGGAATTACAAACATTCTCCTGGAATGGAATTTATTTGTAAGTGGGGGGCTTCATTGTACTATAAAAGTATGGAAAAGAAGGAAGGGGATAAAAAGTGGGTAGAAGGGAAAGGGAAGTAAAGGAAAGGGGATAAAAAAGGAATTAAAATGTACATGTACCATCTTTCCTACAAGAAATGTAAGCACTATGTACCACACACAAGTACTAATAAAATTAGTAAAGAAAAAAGATATGGGTTTTGGGGAAGTTAGGACATTGTCAGTGCACTGCAAGGACAAACATCCCTTCTTTCTCTTTCACTTCTGGCTGCCATGAGGTAAGCTGCTTTGCCAGTGTGAGCTCCTTGCTATTCAGCTCTCCTTCACCACAGGCCCAAAAACAATGGCGCTGACCAACCATGGACTAGAACCTCTGAAACCATGGGCCAAAATAAACTTTTCCCCTGTGGAGATCAGTTTGGAGATTCCTCAAAAAGCTAGGATTAGAGGTCCCATTTGACCTGGCCATCGCTTTGCTAGGCATATACACAAAAGAATTAAAAAGACTCATATCACAGTGACATATGTGCACCCATGTTTATAGCAGCTCAGTTTGTGATTGCTAAATCTTGGAAACAACCAAAATGTCTATCAATTGGAGACTGAATAAAAAAGCTGTGGTTCTTTTATAGAATGGAGTATTATTCTGCCATAAAAATGATAAGTTTGAATCATTTATACTTAAGTGGACATACCTTGAGCATATCCTCATAAGTGAAATAAATAGGGCACAGATAGGTACATATTGCATCTTTTCTCTGGTATGAAAAAATAAAGATGTAAATGAGTTCTAGAATGATATGTTATATCTTGTGAAATAGAAAATATTCAAAATGAAATGGTGTGAAGGGGGAAAATAATGAGATTATAACAAAAAAGAAAGGCAACAAATTTTATGTATATTGGGGAGTGGTAGGGTGATTAGCCCATGGGAAAAAAATGAGGATTAAGTTGTGTCTTATACTGGTACAAATTCCCATTGTGGAGTGCAATCATGATGTGTATATGTAATGTACCAATGAAGATTTCAATAAAAAACAAACAAACAAAACCAAAAAACTTTTCCTCCTTATAACTTGCTTATCTCAGGTGCTTTCTTACAATAACAGAAAAGCTACAAAATACAATTGCAGAATATGAAGTGAGCTGCCCTTTAACTGAAGTGAGTTCTATACATCAAGGAAATTTTTTTCAGGGAATATCTGACATAACTGTGGTAAATAGCTTCAAAACTGAATTTTTCAGGATGTCAGTGGCTGTTTGTGTGTGCGTGTGTGTTCTCAGTTCACTTAATTTTTTTTTAATATGGTAAAAAGCAGATAACAAAATTTGCCATTTTCACCAAACAGAACAGTAGGACTCAGCTGGAGAATGTTACTGTATTGAGTTTGAAGGAGTCTGAGACAGAAGTTCCTTGGGGATAGAGTTTGTGTACTGTGTAACCTCCTTTACCACTATCATGGAGGTAGAAAAGAGGTGCTATTTTTTTAACCTTAAGCCAAGTAAAAAGAGATGCTTTTAATAAAACAATACAAGGAGCTTGGAATGTGGACCTGAAGTGAGTGCAGAGGCATACTTTCTAGTAAGAGGAACTTGCTGAATTTTTCTGCGGTAAAAGATCAGAGCAAAAGAGCTACATTCAGAATAAACTCTAGTTTTACTGACAAGTGAGCAAAAAAGTGTATTTTTGGTGACCATGTTTGAGAGTCATTGAATGTGCTTCCTTGAAGTCTATAGATTTTGCCCATGCATATTTGAATTGATCTACGTTCATTATGGCTACAACTTACTCGAATTTAAGACTTACTTACTGGGATTTAATTACTTGGATTTGAGGATTTCTGCCTTGCTCTGTGCCATCAACTACTGGGAGTATTGTGGACAACTGCCTCACCCTGTGCGATCTCAAAGTACAGGGATACTGCACTAAGATTATTGGCCTTGGGACTTACTGGGACTCACTGGGATTAAGGATGTCTGTCCTGCTCTATGTAACTTTCAACTACAGGAATTATTGTGGAACTGCCTTGTTTTATGCATGCTAGGATTATGGGTTGAAGACCTGGTACCAAATAAAGGTGCAGGTGAGCTTGGGTTATAGGTTCTTCTGCTCCCGCTTTGCTGCTGCAGTATTTGACCTGTGGCTGCTGCTGTTCAGAGTAGCAAGAGTCGAGCCCGGGCCCAGACTTTTCAAGGTTCTGACTTTGTTATTTGTTGGTTATTAATCTTTTAACTGTGGGACTATCGTAGAATTGGAGTTCACCACAAGGGTTCTGCCTGCATCCTATTCTCTGGACTCACACAAAATGAGAATAAGTTGAAATTTTAAGGATGGAGGTGATATTGGTGAAGTTGATATGCGATGTCTGATTTTTTCAACCATCTGTGTCCTTTGAGAGAATGTTTTTTCTTCCATTTCATGCAGTCTCAGTGGGGTCATTAATCACAATGCCCTATCCTAACCTTTAGTGATAATCATAGAATCTAGGGTGAATCTTATATTGTGTTTACCTCTGGCAATAGTTGTTTGTCCTGTAGTGGGTGTCAGATTGAAATAGGGTTTCTCGGGATTAGCTTTTGAATTTGGGAGAGAATATCGACATTGTTTTTTTTTTTTTTTTTTTTTCTGTTTGAGCTTTTAAATTGGCAGCATGTAACCCTAGAACCTTGAGTGGTTTCCTCCCTTGCACACAGAGAAAATCTGTTAATAGAATGAGCTCAATACAGAGGACAGTTGAGGAGCACACTCTTGGGCCTACCTGTGTCAGACCCAGATTACCTTTTGAACTTCACATTTTATGAGGCCCTGTTTCTTTTCCAACAGTTTGAATTGGGTTTCTCTCAAATACTTCTGAAAGAATCTTGACTGGTACATTGTTATAGCACATCTAAAATGCATATAGCATGAATAGTGCTGAATAAATGATACTGCGGGTGATGGAGAAAAGAGTTTGAAAACATATAAATGTACTTTTAGCACTTTCATTTTGAGGTACATGATTTTTTTTCTTAGTGTAAGACATCCATTTATTGCTAAAGAAATAAGATTGAGAATAAAATGAAAGTAAATATTAACTTTCAGCTTTTGACATTCAAAATAGAATTTTATAGCAGGAAAATGGGTTGAAAGCTAGACATTATTGAAAGAGAATTTAAAAAAACCCTCTAATCTCTTTTTTTTAGCATATCAGGATCCAGCTTAGTGAGACAGAAAGTGTAAGTAGGTAAAACTCTTTCCTGTGAGGTCTGTATTGTGAGATAAAGAGAAGAGAAGTAGGTGAGGCCGGCCATACAGGTAACTTAATTTCTTCTCTTCACTCTGCTCTAGGGTCTAGCCCAGTGATGGCATATCTTTTAGAGTTTTTAATGATAACAAATACCCTGGTGTGGCATGGATGCCAAAGGTTTGCCGCCATTGTAGCCCAGTATGGAATACTGCAGTATACGGAAGTGGATAGGAAATGCAGCAAGACAGAAAGATCTACTTCTTTGGTTCCTTGTGGAGTAGACACTAGATTTAGATTTCCTACATTGCAGTGGGGGTCTTTTATAGTAGAGGGAAAGCTTGAAACATACTACGTGGGCCAGGGAGTTTGAAGAAGGATATAGAATATACCTGGAAGAATCTCATCCCAGAAGGTGCTACAAAAAGCATTATTTGTACTACATGTGCCAGAGACTCTTGGTTGTAAGACATAAAGAGCTGGACCTGTGATTTGGGAAACAACTCAGCTTGACTTTTGATGAACTGATATAAGGTGTTAGAAAAAAGTAAAACTACAGATCAGTCTGGCGTAAATAAAGCTGAAAACCTAGTTTTAAAAAGACTCTTGAGTGTATAGATTTAAGTCAAGAATAGCTTCAGACAGTTGAGTAACATCTCAAGTTTTCTACAAATGTTTGTTCTGCAACTCTTTGGGCATCCTCGGTTTACAGGGCCTGAAATATGGACTTAGTTGGAGTTTTGTGTGGTTTGAAAGGTCCCTTTCCTCCAGGTTCCTGTGGTCCTGTGATGTAAAATTTCTAAGAGGAGAACCAGATGTTGTATTTGCAAGGTCCTGACTTTTGCTCAGAGATGGGTACTTCTTAATCTAGTACATCAAGAGAGCCGGAGGCTTTGTGCCAGACCACTGAGGGTCCTGGCTCTGAATGGAAGAACGCCACAGTCAGGCTCCTGACTCCCAGACTCTGGGAGTTTGCTGGAGCCTATGGGAGGAGGTGATGCTGCAAAGGGATCTGTGTTCACAAGATTCATCTTGCCCTAGTTGGTTCCCATTCTATTTTGAAATAGCTTTAATTATTTGAAAGTCATATATTTTCCAGAGTTGAGATCTTTTCCTTCTAAACATTCAAACATGTCATTTAGCCCAGGTTTTGTTCTAGGAGCTAGTCAGACTAAGTAGTTTATTACAAATGATAACCCTCTCACATTATGGTAAGTAACATAAGCTAGAAACTGAAAGAAAACCACTATATGATCCCAATTATATGTAACATTTTAAAAAAGCTGAACATGATACTACAGGGCCAGGTGGTGATTACCAAGGAAAGGGAGTGGGAGAGAAGGGAAGATCTTGGTCAGAGAGTATAACTCAGTCATAAAATAGATAGGTTCTGGACACCTAATATACTGTATGGTGACTATAGTTAAAACTGTATTGTATACTTGTAATTTGCGAAGAGGGATCTCAAATATTCTTACTGTACATACAGACTATCTGAGGTGGTGGACATGTTACTTAGCTTGATTGTGGTAATTATTTCACAATGTATGTGTATATCAAGACATTGTGCTGTATTTCTTAAATATATATGGGTTTTATTTGCCAGGAATAACCCAGCAAACCTGAATAAAACAAAGAAATGAACAAAAATAATTCTCCTAAGGTTTTAAGACACTTCTAATTATTTCCCACTAAATCCTCTGACTGAATAGCTTTATGTTCCTTAATTAGTCACCTGAGACTCAGACTACAAGCCCCCTAATCATGTTGGTCCCCCCTTTCTTGACATACTACAATTTCTAAGGTTCCTTGTTACATGTGATGTCCACAGTTGAATACAGGTACTCAAGTGTGGTCTGTCTGGTATGGTAAAATTATCATCTTCCTAGTCCCTAAACTAGTCTTCTGTTATGAATATTTATGAAACCAGAACAAGTAAATGTACCCTAAACTAGTAATAACTGGTGATGACTGTTTAATCAACTTCAGTGTCCTAGGTAACCTTAGGAGGTGAGGGGTGAGCAGCACACTTCATTCCTTGTTAGATTTCATATGCCACTGCACTTTGGGCTTTGAAAATAGTTACACTTTCTCATTTTATGGTCCATATGGATTTGCATACAAAATCAGAAATTGGATTTTCCATTTGTTCAACCCTTGCTCCTGATTTTCTGGGCCAGATTTAATGAAACTCAGTCAGAAAATTTATTCAAATCTAATTAGCCTTCTTGCTCTGGGATTCTTATTCTTGTATAGATTCCTCACAGATGCACAAAGATCTCTCGTTTTTACTTTTGGTTCTGTCTAAGAACTCTGAGCTGTAGTTATATTTTTCCCTTTCCCATCCCCGTAGTCTTGCTGCTTTGCAAACTGAGAGGGACCAAAAGTATTTGATAGAGCAAGTATTGTGATTTATGACACTTATGACAGTGGGAAAAAGTACTGAAGTGCAAATAAATTAGTAATCAGAGAACTGTGAGACCATGGTGGGCTTCATCAAAGAGTGAATTCCAGTTAATGATTGTGTTTAGCTCTGGATTGGGGTGCTTACACTATGGTTTGTTTAGTCAGTGCTATTTCATGAGTGCAATTTTCTTTTTTTGTCTGGGATGTTCTAATCAGACACCCTGAAAATGTCAGGCATGTAGTATATCATAATGGTAATTAAGCCCTTTGACTGAAGGGTTATCTGATTCATTGGAGGAATGACTTCATCATATCAGGTTTATAATTCATTTAAGGTGTGCTGTAGATAACATTATATTAGTGTAAACCAGGGCAGGTTAGTAATTTGCTTTGTAATGAGGTTCTTGATCAACATTCGCCTCTGAAAATTAGGACACTGTTTGGTGGACACAGAATATATCTGGCTAATCACACTAAGAAACTTGCCATTTGTATATTACAATAACACTATGGCTATGTGACTTCTCTGAGACTCAGTTTCCATTTTTTCTAAAACGTGAAGGTTGGACCAAAGTCCTTGAAGCTCTGAACCTTTTAGTAGAGAAACATGTCACATGGCAATGTTTTGGTTAGTAACACACCACGTATATGATGATAGTACCATAAAAGTATAATGAAGTCATTATAGTGTGACAGCATAACACATTACTCTTGTATTCATGGTGGTGCTGGTGTAAAAAAGTCCTACTAAACTTCAGTAATATTAGTGTATGTAGAGTTCATAATACTTAGAGTGAAAATAAATGACTGTTATTTGCTTATGTATTTACTAAACTACATTTTTTTGATCATTATTACAATATGTCTCTTTCTGCTTATGGAAAAGTTTACTCTGAAGTAGTCTGCCATGTTAGACTGGCAGCAGCCTCATTTACCTTGTTTACTGAGTCTGTTGATTGCATCAAGGGGCAGGCTGAGTGATTGGCTTATACCATCTAGGTTTGTGTCAGCACACTCTATGATGTTCCCATAATGATTAAATCACATAGCTACCAGTTTCTAAAAATATATCCCTCTCATTAAATGACTCATGATTGTATTTTATTAGTCATCTTAGGAAATAACCCATTTTAAGACATGTGGTTTGAAATAGAGAGAACGTTCAAGATTTGTTTGTGTTGTAACCTGCACCTCTTATCAAAACCATGGCCCTGGAAAACTGTTTCTGAATGTCTTGCAAGCAAGACATTGACTTGTCTGTTGTTCTTGACTATTCATTCTAGAGTGTTTGTATAGAGGAAAGCCTTGCAATGCAACGATAGTATTATCCTCTGTAGCCAAAGGCAAGCACACTTATTGCTCACTATAGAAGATTCTATGGTGTGAGTTCCCTAAGTTCAGAATTCCTGTGCTATGGTTTAAGCTACTTCATACGAAGGTGTTGTTCGGCCACTTCACATTGCCCCATGGGAGCTGGAACTCCGTACCAATGGAGAAATGCTGATACTCTGGTTATTGCTCTTACCATGAATAATAACTGTCTTTAATTTCTCATTCAAGGTCTCATATTTTCCAACTACTATCCATGAGACTGCTAAGCTGAATTTAGTTTACAAAAAGAGGAAAATCTCAAATCATTCCTAACTTTTTACAATAAGGCCAGCTATGTTCACTTTCTTCTTTACACCAGAGCACCTAGCCTCTGAACAGTCCAACTCAAAATACTTTCTGTCCTAAATCTAATTTTATCTTCTAACTACACTGTATGCTTTGAGATCAAACATTATACCAACACTTTTTCTGTCTACTTAGTAGCAGTTGGCACAGAAGAGGTGTGATCAAAATATGGAGTGAATGTTTAAATTAAAACATTATTACAGTAAAAGATAAACTGCTTAATTCTCTCCCAAAATAGTTCTCAATCTAAGCACACCTCTTGTTCTCAGTTTCTGGGGAAGTTTAAGAAGTCTTTTGTGCTTGTTTACAAGATGTGATTAAAAATATAGCGAATGCTGTTGTGGAATGCCATCCAATGGAAAGAAGACTTGTAAAAACATTATGCTATGGTCTCTTCTATTTCATTCACTGGATCTGGCATCATGTAACCCCTGGCTCTTCCCTAAAGTCAAGATGACTGTAACAGGTAAACATTTTCAGTCCATTCAGGACGTCAAGATAGCCACAACAGTGCAGCTAAAACACAAAGTGGGACTTCCAGAACAGCTTCAGAAAGTGGCAAAAATGTTCAGATAAGTGTATGCAAAACAAGGAAGAGTATATTTGGGGTCACTCATGCCAATATATTTTTACTATAATTTTCTAAAAATTATTCATACTGTGTTTTGATCACACATCATGAAGTCTCAATATTTGCCTTTTTGACTGACTTAGGTATACGCATGCCAGCTGAGCTGAAATACTCCATAATTGTTGCCATTGAACTTCTTGCCTAGGATGTCACATGATGGATGAAAACTATAGATCTGCTCCATGAGAAATAGAAAAGTTCTAATGAGAGAGAAAGGAGCTGTTTGTTTTTCAGGCATCTAGGGTGTAAGGAATAGGTATTCCTTGAACAGTCAGACATCATTGACTAAAGAGCCAATTGCAAAATGCCTTTGAATACCATATTTTCCAAGATATTAGAGAAATTTGTTATTCTGGGCTATAAATAATTATGTTTTGTCTGTTGAAGAACTAGAATACAGACTACGTGGTTTTATAGAATTGAATACCCTTGAGAAGTCATCAACACTAGCCTACTACCTTCAACTTCAATGAGAGCTCATTTGTAATTTGATATCAATCTCAGAATACAATTTGGATTCCTATGAATGTGCTCCACAAAGTGATACAGTTACTGCCTTATAGTCTTACAAGTATTTTATTATTAATGAATGGCCTACATTACCATAAAAAATCTATCTATGCATTTTTATTTGGCTTATCATTGTTTTCAATAGTATACATTATTTGATTACTCAGATTATTCAGGATTCTCTGAAGAACTATGGAGAGACAACAGGTATTTTGCCACTGTGCTAAGATACCACAACTAAGGACTCTTTCTGCGGGTACAGCCTTGAGGATGCCTTTCCTAGCCCTACAAAAATTTTTGAATTTTTTTTTAGCTATCAGGACTGTAATGTACTTTTAAATTGGTCTTCCTGAGTTCAACTGATATTACTTCACAGATGTGACATAGTTATCATTTTCTAACTTTAGATTTTCAAATGTGGCATTTTCTAATTTTATTTTTGTGAATTCAGGCTGTTCTTTTTCACTTAGAAAAGTGTCCCATTTGGATTTGTGTATGCTGCCACCAAGTGGCTGCCAGTTCTTTGATTCAAATGGTTTCAAATTACAGACTGCATTGTTTTTGTTGTCAGTAGTGTGTGTGTGAGGACTGGGGTAGTGTGATACCTGTGAACAGTTGAAGACAATAGCTACCAGAAGGAGTTGAGGCGGTTAATCTTTATGAAGAGGCAGGAAGATATTGAGAAACAAAATGGGCTATAACTTGAGTAAAGGGAAGGGAAAGGCAGTCTTAGATCCAAAGAATGAGATCAAGGAGTTTTAGGGTGAAAGGAAAAGGGAGATAATAGGAAAAACAAACAAACAAATAAACAACAACAACAAAAAAACAGGATCCATGCACGGTTAAGAGAACTGAACCACTGAAATGATTTTTCGCATTTTGTTTTGGCAATTTTCTATGGTCCTTGCACTTGCTCGGGACGATGGAAAGCATTATCTTGAGCATGATTGTATTTTGTGTATCTCTATATTCCAAACAATGTCTAATGTAGCACTGTGTACCTACTTAGTCCTTAGTAAAGGTCTGTTGAGTGAATGAATGGCTCATACCTGCAGGAGCTGAAACAGTATGTGATGGAAGTGGAGTTGCTGGCTGCTGGCCTGAGATCCCAGCGAGCAAACTGGGATACTGTCTCGTGTCGAGGATCTGCATGACTGCAGCTGACTCTTATGGTCATCTTCCAAACTAGAGCCAACTCTAAACCTTCTTAGCAATGTACTTATATATCTCTTCTCCTTCTTCCATTCTCTTCGCTCCCCCCCTTCCTCCTCCTTCTTTATTTTTTTAAAACTTTAAAATTTTTTCTTAGTTTTTTGAGACAAGGCCCCACTTTATAGTTCAGGCTGGTCCTGAACTCAGCCTGGAACTCAGCAATCCTCCTGGCTCTGCCTCCCGAGTGCTGAGATTAAGGGTGTAAGCCACCATGTCTGGCACTGGTGTATGTGGTCAACGGGGATCGAACCCAAGACTTTGCACTTGCAAGGCAGGCACTAGAACCACTGAGCTAAATCCCTAGTCTCCTCCTCCTCCTTTAAATCTCAGACTGAAGATTCTTTGTATCCTTCATGTCTTTGAGCCACTCTTGGCTATTTGAAACTGTTGACAAATGCAATATTTTGTCTGAGGACATGAAGCCTAGGGCTTCTTGCATTCATAAAGTGTGCAGGAAATGGCTAGATAGGGCTTTTTACAAATGCACATGAAAAGAAAATTGAAGGTTTTTCCACATAAAGTTGTTTTGGAATTTACAGCCTGATCAGTCAAAATCTTTCAGACTGGGGCTTATTTTTACATGATAAGATATGTATCACATTAGCTTTAGTCTGGGTGAGTATATGACCACATAACTAGTTTTTCAACATATACACCTCATTCAACATCTCATTCACTACCAAAGTATTGTAATCCATGAAATTCTAGTGAAACTGTCCAGGGCATGCTTTCTTTAATGTGGACATTAAATCCTAAAGGACAATAGTGAGAGTGAGCAAGTATGATGATCTATTTGACACTATGAATGTCCACATCTCTGAAACAAAATTTAATAACCAGGGGTCTATGTGGGACAGTGTAGGATGGTACACAGGTATAGGGCCTTGCAAGTAAGATAGACTTGGGCTCAAATTTTACCTTAGCTTTGTAGGAGCTCTTTGATATTGGATAAATCACTTAAATTCTCTGTGCACCAGGTTGCTAACCTGCAACAATGAGTAAGACTAATTACATGGTTGTTGTGAAGATTAAATTAAATGCCATGACACATGTAATATGCTTAAAACAGTACCTGGCCTATACTAAGCATATAACCATGGGTTGCTACTACACAATTTTCTTTCTAAGACACAGCCTTAGGAAGTGATGGTCCTTGATAGTGTCTATCTTCCTCACCACCATATCCTTGCCTTCAGTGTCTGAGACTTGTAATGATTCTCTGGGTGCAGAGACTCAGTTTATCTCCTGCCCCATTGAGTGCTAACAAGTAGGAGCTTGTAAGCTAATTAGGATGCCATTTTGAATCATCTTTGCTGTAATTTCTTTAGACATCTCTGAGGAATGATTGGATTCCTTTCAGTTTTAATTTCCCTCCCTTTCCAGATAAATTTTCCAAATGTCTGTTTCCTATTTCCTCTATCAAGGTTGGAGCTGAAGGAAGTTGCTTTTCAATCTCCAACCAGACTGAGAGCACTATTTGAGTTTAAGAACAAATAGTATTGGAAAGCAGCAAAATTACTAAAATGAATTGTCTTGAAATGAATTTTCAAATGAAAGCACAGGGCAGAGCCTGGGCCTAATTGTACTGGGGTCAGGAAAGAGGAGTCTTAAGTATTCCATTGTAGAAGTTTCCTAATATGCTCTTCACTTTCCTCTCCTTGTTACAAACCACATCCGTGCCTGCTTGGTTGGCCTTTAGAAGATGATTATTGGATAAATGTAAGATGGAGCTATTTGAATTTTAAAAGCATATAATTCATAAGTTATATGCTGGCACAGAAAATGTCTGAAACATGGTATAATTTGAAGTATGCATGTGCTGTTGTGGATAATGCTCCCCCAAATGTATCCATATGATCCCTGAAATATTTGCTTATATAAACTTATCTGAAAAGAGGAACTTTGTCTATATAATTCAGAATCTTGATAGGAGAAGTATTCAGGAATAGTCAGGTGAGCTCAACGTAACATTAGGGTCCTGATGAAAAGTTGAAAGAGGCCCTAGATGCAAAGGAATAGACAAGATGAGGATGGAAACGGAGATCTGAGAGATAACTAAAGATGGAAGAAAAGTCAAGAATAGTGGGAACCACAAAAGCTGGAAAAGGCAAGCAAGTGGATTTCATGTCAGGGCCTCCAAAGGGAGCCAGCCTTGTCTACAGTGTTAGACATTCCACCTATAGAACCATAAAGAAATCCATTCATGTTGTTTTAAGATAGCCTTCTAATTTCTTCCAGGTAGGTTATGGAGGCTTAATTTCTTATATTAGAATTATTGTTTTGGCTGATATTGTTGAAGGGCCCAACTGTTTAAAGCTAAAATGCAAAGGGAAAATGTTATGTGGTATTTGGGACAAGGAAGATGCTGGAGTATAGGCTGGCAGAAAAATATAACTTCTTCAGGAACTAAAATTGGTTAACTGTTTAGGAATGGGTCATGGAGCAAGTGCAGAGCACCTATAATCCATGTTTTCTGTTGTTCTCCTACCACAGAAGTAATTGGGAGATGACCATAAGAGACAGAAGCAAGTCAGGAGCAGGCTGGATATAGAGCTCCTGAGAAATTTAATTTTGGCCAGGAGAAATGTATTGACCCTGCCCTCTATGGTGAGAAGTCAGGCCAAGTGCATGTTAGCTTCAGAGGCAGTTGGATCTGAAAGTTCTGGCATTAAGTCCAGAGCTAAGCCCCGCTCCCTGGTTATATTAGTCATAGAGATTTGTGCTTTGTTTGCTTTCTCCAACTACCAATGTGATCAAGACACACCTTGGCTTGGATTACTGCCATGGCTTTTGGTATACAAACAGAGGGACCTTTGGAAATGGCCAGGGAGCAGGTAGAAAAAACCATGACTTGCTGTGCAGGAGAGATACAGAAAGGTGGACCAGCTAGAGTAGCTATAGCCTCAGGGCAGATACTGTTGACCACCTATGTTCAACTGGCAAGCCAGGGCAGGATCCAGCATTCGTACACAGAAACGTGAATGTAGAGACAAAATAAATGCGAGTAGTAACTCACTGTCCATCACCCCATCTGATGAACTCAAATACTACAGACCCTGGGAAAGAAAACTTCAATTTACTTCTCCTCCTCCTCTTCTTTTTCTTCTTCTTCATTTTCCTTTTTCTTTTCATTGGTTCATTGTGCTTTGGGTTTTTTATATTTTTCCTTTTAACTTTATTCCATCTTATTTTTCTTTTTTACCCTTTATTTTGATCTATTTTTTTCTTTTGTTTTTTTTCTAATAATTTAACTCTACTTTCTTTAACTTCTTAATAAGATCCCTTATATCACATTTCTCTCCACCTTCTCATCTTTCATTTTTTGAATTTTATTTCATTCATTTTCTTGTTCCCCACCACTCATTACTAGTATAACCATTAAGTTTTTTTAATCTTTAGATATTTAGTTAACTCACTGATATTATTGTTGAATTCTTTTCTGTTGTTAGTAGAGGTATAGATGTTGTATCTACTAGATATTTATTGTATTTCAGAATTTGTATTTGTATTTATACTGTGATTATATCTCTTTTCTAGATAGATTAAAGTGGTACATTATTGGTTCTCTTGCCAATATCATATTTGTCTTTAATTCTTTTATTGTTGCTAATTTTGTTGCTATTGCCAGGGTGGCATCATTATAATTATTAATTATTTTTTCTATGTGTCAATACCTGGGTTATCTTTGTGTCATTTAAAATACCATGGCCCATTTTCTGAGAACTGGGTAGTAAGATAATTACACTGTCCTCCCAATATTAAATTAATGAAGGGCAATGCATCTTGGGACAGAAGCTGTCTTAGTTACTTTCTCACTGCTGGAACCAAATACACAATATTCAAAGTTGAAGGACGAAAAGTCTATTTGGTTCAGTTTGTAGAGGTTTCTATCTATAATCAGCTGTCTCCTGGGCAAGGTGGCATGGTAAACAGGCATCACAGAGGAGAAACAAACACATGGTGGGAAGAAGGTAGCAAAGTAAGCAAGGGAACCAACAAGTGACCCCATAAGCTTCTCTCTGCCCCTTTCTATATTCTATGTAGGCTATCAGGATTAGGGCAGTACCAAATCAATCAGTGGACTGATTTGGTAATTATATAGCTTTAATTCCAGCATCACACACTAGATTCAGTCACCTCTAAAAATGTCCCCACCTATGACCACATGAAGCTATATGGGGACATCTAGACACAAGCCACAACATTCCATCCCTGTCTCTCCAAAGACTCATGTATGTGACTTTATAAAAGTCATTTAGTCCATCTCCAAGAGTTTCCAAAGTCCTAACAGTTTAAGCATTCCTTAAAGGTCCAAGTTCAAAGGCCTATGAGACTTAAGGCAGACTCTTAGCCATCACCCCTTGTACAAATGAAAAGAATTGAATACTCCCAACATTCAATAGTACAAACTATATATTACCATTCCAAAAGGTATAAATAGGGGGATACAAAAGAATGGGAACAAAGCAAGTCCAAAATCCACAGGGCAAACATTAAGTCCCATAGTTCTATGTCCAAAATCCAAGGCAATCTGTGGCAAGATATGAACTCCAAAGGGTTTGGATGGCTCTGCCCCTATGGCACTGCTGCCTTTACCTCCTAAGGCTGTTCTCTCGAGCTGGCTCTGTTCCTTCCATGAAATATTCTTCAGGTGATCCATATTCCTGGCTTCTCTAAATTTCTATGGTCTCCATGTGCTTGTTCATAGAAGAGGTTTAAGCAAATATAAAGTGATCGAAGTTATCCCTTATTTACTGTTGGACCATAGTTCCCTGAAATTGGAGGTGAATAGCAAAGGAAAGCCCAGGATCCTCACAAACACATGGAAACTGAACAACACTCTGCTGACCAACCAATGGGTCACAGAAGAAATTAGAGAAGAAATTGAACAGTTCTTACAATTAAACGATAACCCCAATACAATACATAGAAATTTATGGGACACAATGAAAGCAGTTCTACAAAGAAAATTCATGGCAGTGAAGGCCTACATCCAGAAAACAGAGCAAGCTCAAATAAACAATTTAATGCTGAACCTCAAGTGACTAGAAAGAGAGGAGCAAGACAAACCCAAAACTCACAATAGGCAAGAAATTATAAGGATCAGGGCAGAAATTAATGCAATAGAAAGTAAGAAGACAATTTAAAAAAAATCAACGAATGAAGAGTTGGTTCTTTGAGAGGATAAACAAAATTAGACCTTTATCCAACCTTATTAAACAAAGGAAGGAAAAGGCTCATATTTTTGCTATTAGGAATGAGAATGGAGAAATTATTACCGCCCCAGGGGTAGTCCAGAGGATCATAAACACCTACTTTGAAAATTTATAATTCAGTAAAATGGAAAATGTAGAAGAAATGGATAGATTTCTAGACACATATGAACTTCCAAAGCTGAATAAAGAAGATATAGAAATGTTAAATACCCCAATAACAATCTGTGAAATTGAAAATGTAATTCAAAACTTG